>UFQX01001091.1:0-116035 GCA_900497675.1 Arapaima gigas
GTTGGTGAGAGTGCTGTTCATTTGTCCTATAATTGTCTGAAATGTATGTATGTATGTATGTATATCACTGCTGACTAATAATGCATTGTATGAATTAGTCTGTGTGCGCGCGCGCGCACGCGTGTGTGTGTGTGTATGAGAGAGCGAGACAGACACAGAGGTTATAATCGTAATGTTCGAAAGAATTGTTTTTGTCAATTTGGTGAAAATAGCCAAAAAGTTGAGAAATCATTGATCAGGTTTTCCCATCATAGAATGGCCTTGCTTTTTCTCTCATCCCCATATGGTTATAAAAATAAAGATATTGGTACATCTGCTCATCTGACCTATTGATTTGTCTAATTTTCTCATTGACTGTCATGTGACTGTCATCTATGACATTAAAGATGGGTCCTGACTTGAATCAGTGGGCTATAAAGACTTGCTGTCCTGGGCTGAAACACCCTTCATTTGGATTCAAGATCACAGCCTTTACATGCTGCATGAATGGTAGGCTCAGGTTCTGTCTACACACTCTTAGCACTGTGTTCATGCTGTCATCCTACCATGAAGCACATGGTAAATTCAGCAACATTGTCAACCTAAATAAAACATGTAATTAATTAGCTTATAAGAGCAAATACTGGAGACACTAATACATGTTTATTAATCCAAATAATAAAGCATTTTAAATATTGTTGCAAATCTGTATGCTTGCTGAATTTTCAACATTTTAAAAATCCATAGGTATAGAACATGTTGCCTGTAGATTTTAATTTCTGATCATTTATTTTTTCAGGAAAACTTAAAATAGGTCAACCGTAAAATAGAATCTTGCAATTGTTTATTTTACTCAGTAAACAAAAAAAATGTCCAATATACAAACAGGGCAGTTCCTTTTCATTACATGGCACTGACCAACTACCCAGACCAGCTGCCTCTCTGACAAAGCACATGTGAAAGCCCAAACCTGTAAATCTGCAGTTTGAAGTTCCCTTTTTTTTTTTACTGAGGGTCTCTGAGCACTTTGCAGATGGAGACAACACTCAAATGCTCTAGAGAAAAAAAACTCAGTCCTTTCATGGGGAAGGATAGATTAGCTGAAGCTGGTGGGAGAGTCCTCAGCATCACACTGTCATCCTCTTGGGGGAGGGTATGCAGTCCAATCCCAGGACAATGATTCAAAGCCCCAAACCCTCTGCATGTGAAACATGGGTAATTTTCTTTCTGGAGACAAGGAACGGGAGGCCACCCCATGTGAAAGGCAGATTGGGGGGGGGGGGGGGGTTAAAGAGCTGAACTTTTAATGATAGTGGTTCATTAACAAATAATACTGACAACTAAATAGACTCATCTGCTTTACTACAAAGCAAGCTACAGCAACATCTTACTAGAATTTCTCTGTGCACTTTGTTTTTATAGAAACTTCTTTCATTTGTGACCACACATATTCAGTAAGTTGGTCTTTTTAACGTGTGCTTTTAAGAAGCACTGGTTGAAGTCTGACTGCCTGACTGCCTCCAAATCACCCTCTGAAGCCCTTATGCATGTTTCTGTTTGACTGTAACTGTCTGCACAGATTCACTGTGGGTCTGTCTCAGGGTTTTCACCCTTCAGCTGCACTCGCAAAAGATGTGTAAGAAATGGACAAAAATCACACTTTAATGTCTATGGGGGTGCAGGGGACCCCCCAGGGTGGACGTAACCTCGTGAGCAGGAATAGCCTACATGACAGCACATGGCCAATGATTTTGTAACATTAATTCACTGGTTGAGTTGTATAGGGATACTTATGAATATGTGAAATGCATGTAAGGAAGATAAGATAACCAGACTTTTAGTGGGAATTCCTTTTATAAGATATAAATTGCTGTATGCCATTTTTTCCCTGGCTTGTAACACTGATCGTATTTTTTTGGGAAAGTGAATTACACTATTAATGTCTACCTTTGGTGAGTGGTACGAATGTACACAAGACAATATTTTGAGGCTAATTAGGGGAGAGTACTAATCTAATATATACTCCAGTTAGCCCTTCCACAAATAACTTGATGTGCATAAAAAGGGCGTTTAGTCACAAATGCTGAGCAACAGCCAGGTGAACCTGCAGCCCCTCTAACAATGGGACCCTCTTTGCCTTTGAATGCATTACCAAGTAGCTTCAGCCACGTAGCCTCAAGACATAATAGTGTTTCTGCAGCTCATACTTATGCTTTCAAACCAAATGACTTTTAAAAACAGCTCTTAGAAATCCTTCATGTGGAGCATGACAAAAGCAAACCCATAAATTAAAGAGTCAGTTTCAATAATGGAGCAAAGAGATACAACCCCTGCTCTTTCTGCAAGCAAAAAAGATGGCCGTTTTATGTAAGCAAGACGTAACTAGAGAGGTGGTCGAGTTCCTTTTGCTACCTGCAAAAATCTGTATGGGATGGCTTCCTTGTTGCAAGACTTGACAACGTCAGATGCCATGGCTTGGCCCTGGGGTTCTGTCCATGTTCAGTAGCATTAGCACATGGCTACCACAGGATGACACCGAGGGATGCACTGAAGTGATGCCCAGGCTAGATACCAGAGGGTCTGGACAAACAGGTGGAACTTTATTTTGCCTTGCTGGTTCTTCAACATCTCAAAGCCTGGTATTTCTGTCCATCCAACCAAATTGGAGATGTTTTTCTGTTGAACTATGCATTTCACAATAGCTATAATGCCCACTGATACCTACTCACGTTTGGGTTTTGGACATGGGGCTGTATGTTTGGGACTGCATTTGATCTTAGAGCATTATTTGCAATGAGGGTCTCTTTCTCTCCCAGCATGCTCTAATCCAGTGGCTCCTGCTTTATTCTGATGGGGGTGTTGACATGTTGACAGCGTTGGTCTTCCCGGCACAGGACATACTCGCTGAATTGGGATGAGTCCACTCCTCCACCACATGAAGCCACCACACTAAAGCCCTTTTGGAACAACCTCTCCAGGACCTGCAGAGGACACAGCCACCACAGCCCCTGTTAGCCTAGCATTACATGTACTGACACATGAAGGTCACTCATCAGATCAATAACAGCAGCAGCAATTAAAACAAAGAGCCCAGCTGGTAAGGAGAAAAATGGAAGTAAGAAGCAACAGAATGCCAAGCATCTAAGCACAATGGCCTCATGAGCAATTTTTGAAGCACTTTTTAAATCAAGAGATGAAGTGTAGATGGACAATAAGCTTCAGTGGACAACTTCTGCACATTTTCTGATGCAATGCTTGCTGTGCTGCATAACTTTTCTTTTTTTGTTCACTGCCACATCAACTCTTTCAAACAAAAACAATTTCTTTTTGAGCTGCAATTCCTTTTTTTAGAAGTGCATTTCTTTAAATTGCTGCACATAGCTCTGTGTGTTTGCACAGCCCTCTGTGTTTTTAAAGTCCTGCCATGACACTGAGGCTTCTGGCTAAGGCGACAACTGCAAGAGAAGAGGCCACAGAAATCACTGGCAGAGTGACTTAGGTTGCATCTTGTTGCTTGTTAAAGCATTGTGGCATCAGTGTGATCATACCCTTTACAGAGTGGATGAACTTTAAATGAGTTATTTCAAACTTCAATCCATTTGCCTTTCATGAGGTAGAGGTGACATGGGGGCAGCTGACTGCTTCTACCACATGAGAGGCACATGGATTGAAAGCACCACCTTGGTGTGTGATTTAACACAGGGGAAGACATGTTTAATTACGAGATATATCTAATACTCACAAATATAAGAAGCTGGAAAATAAATATGTGCACTGGTTAATTTATCTTACCAACACAACAGGGACTGGAAGTCTTCAAATCTCTTTGTACATGACTCTAAAGTCACCTTTACCACAATTAAAGTTTCATACAGTGTCTTGAAAAAGTTTGCAGCCCCCAAAGCTACAGAATTTTCACATTTTAGTGTTAGATTCTAAACTTACAATATATTAAAGAATTTTTATACTCACCTACTAAACTGTGTACATCATACCAAATCAAAAGAAACAATTTGAAAACCTTTAAACAGTTAAGTAAAAATCAAATTGTATTCCTCCTGTTTGTAAATATAAAGCTAACCTTGCTCAGGTGCAATGTATTACCTTACCAACACAACCAATTTGATGGGTCTCCACCTGTGCAGGAAATGGATAGATTACCTGTTCTCAATTAATTTATGAGGACAAATGCCCTCTCTTACTGAGGTCCAACAGTATAGCAGATATAGATCGATATCTAATGTCCACTGATGGTATAGATCAAAGCAAAAAGCAGACAAAAGGCACAGAATGCACCTTGCAACTTAATGGTCTATCATACAGCAGTGTGGGTGGTGGGGGGTGGAAAAGTACAGCCACACTGTCTATGTTAGGTTGACCCTCTAAACTTAGTTGGTGAACAAGAATGGAACTTGTCAGAGATACATCAGCTGTTGTTCTAATTGAATTGTAAAAGTCAGTAACTAATTAGATTTACAAAGCAGATGAATACTTTTTTAATTACACAGTTTTGATTTTTATTTTTACTAAATTCTTCAAAGGTTTTCAGTTTGTTTCTTTAGCTTTGGCATGATGATCAGTTTTTTAGATCACCTGCAAAAATCCTTTCTTTAACACACTATGCTTAGAATCTGAGAATAAAACGTGAAAATAGTTTTGGAGCTGAATACTTTTTTAAGGAATTGTAATACAAACATGCCTCAATTTATTCATGAGTTAGGTTCATTTAAAAAACAACAAATAAAAGCTGTAATACAAATACTGTTAAATTGTATCTATTCACTATTCTTGCCTAATGTATGGTTGCAGTAGTCCCTATCCCAGAAGCATAGGATCCAAGTAATTTTTTATTTTATAACGTAATTTTTAAAAATAAACTTCAAACTACATAACTAACTCAATGTTATCTCCACAACTTCCTATTCAATTTCAATTATTCATTTCATTGTATTAAAACGTGTACCATTTGTGAGCTTCTGTCCACTTTTAACTTTCATTATTTTCTACAGTCAATAAAAGCACAATAAATTCTCTCAATAAAGCGGAAAATACAAACATCTTCTTTCCACAAACAATTCAAGATGAATCACAGTAGCGCCACACTCTTTTTCAAGTTATGTGCATTTTACTGCTTAACTAATCTTTGGATTTCGAAATGTCATTTAATCTCTGCAAAAAAACAGTGACTTTAGAAACCAGAACAGTGATGAACATGCAAGTAAAACAAAAATAAATAAAGCATATAATTCAGTTTAAAGCTTGTAAGCAAATGGAAATCACAGTTTAAGGGTTCCAGTTTCATTGGAAGTAACTGCTGTGATTAATGGAAACTGACTCACTCGCCAGTCTACCAGTCTATCCTCAAATCCCAAGGCTTGGCAAGATCACAGGGGTCTGGGCATCAAACCACAATGACCTCCTGGCCAGACATGTCATGCTATGCAATATTGATGGCTGCAATATGGGTCATACCTGTCAACTGTGGCAGGTGAGACCCACAAGACCATTTGCTACAAGGGCAAACAGTGTGGGTAGTGCAGGACCTCGAAGAGCACCAGTGTTCAACCAGTATTTCTGACTAAAAAAAGGGCCTAAGGCAATTCCTGTCTATCTCATATGTAACATAACTTATTAACCATGTCTGAGTAGTGAATTGCCTATTTGACTGTATGTTGTAATCATTCAGGAAAAACCAAAACTGCTTAATCTGCAATAATTTTACAATTTAGCCACTGTACAGGGAACTGCAACCATACAACTAAACTTGTACGAGTGTCACGATATCACGTATAGTTCTCATCAGCCCCACTCATTAACCTACAGAACCTGAGACAGGCAAACAACACATATGCATACATACAGTCGTACATAGCAGATAAGTGTAGCAAAAGACCCAAGACCCACAGTTTCATGCAACAGATTTCAGGACCTTTCATTTACCCAACTTCTTCAGAAATGGCTTTTTTTTTTTTTACTTCAAGGTGATGGTAGTGCTGAGGTTTCATCATCACGTACATCATCCACATACATCACACACTTTTTCACCAGCTTATTACAGATTTATTTAAAATTCTTATTTAAAGTGTTTTTGCACATATCAGGATAAAATTTGGGTGAAATTTTTTGGGGGGAAGGGATTATAATTTCCTCATAAGAAATTAAATAAATGACTGCCTTAGACAGAAATTCACCAAATAAATTATCAGGAAAGAATTATGCAGAGTAGAAAGCATAATTATCTATTCAGTTTTCACCCAGTCACCTACATCTGACACATTTGCAGTTAGACATTTTACTGAAGTAAACCAGGTGAAGTACAAGGCTCATGGATAAAGGTTCCTTTTGGGGTTCTCCCTTCTTATGGTCAGAGAATCTTTTAGATTTTCACTTTTCTAACCGAACAATTTTTGAGTTTGAAAATGGCATTACTTAAATGCCATAGTGACGGAGCAGTTTGAGTAGGTGAGCATGTAATTCTTTACCTGCAAAAGGCTCCTGTCATTTTCTAACAAAACAATGGCTGTAACTAAATCAACAGAATTAAAACCCAGAAATCCCAGAAAACTCATGGTTACCACAAGTGCCTACTCCAGTTCTGCTACTGTCCTCCATGCTTCCTGTGGATTGATGGTCACAACCACTGATGGATTAAACCCATGACAGGCATTCAATGTCCCCAACATGAGCAGGGCATCTAGGCAGAGTGCTCCAACTGCTGCCCCTATCACTGTGACAGAGGAAAAGTCACATTTGGCCTGATCCAAGTGCTCCGTCATCTTGATGGATGGTATAGCCAGGACCACTGCTCTGGGACCATTTGCAAAAGCGTTTATGGGTTTGTTTCTTCCCCTCGCAAATATTTTCCTGATCACCCAGGCAGAAAGCTCCTGACATGCCATCTTGATCCTGGCGCTGTGTTGTATTATTCCAAGAACTCCAATGCTAGAGAACATGAGCATATTTACTCTTTTAAATACTATTGTATCATCTCTCATTTTATGTTTTCACAGTGAGTCTTAATAAAGATTAAAAAACATCAAAATTGTGTCACTGTACAGTTTGAGAAACTTAGTGTAGAACATCTGTGTAGCTGAGCAAAACGTGATAAAAAGCCATTTCTTCTCACTCATTCAGCTGTATTGTATGCCTCCAAGACAGTCAAAGAATATTTACCCTGATACCTATGGGACCCTGATCACTTCCCATACTCCAACAAGAATACTACACTTCCCTAGCTCTGGTGACCTGTGATCCCACTGACATGGACCTACTCTCAGAAGTCAGGAAATTTTATTTTTTGTCTCCCTTTGTTTCTCAGAAATCCTGAACACTTTTCAACCTTCAATAAAGGGGTTCAAAACACATGGACTTTTACTCTTGTTGTATGTCACTTTGGAGAAAACCATCTATTGAGTTAAGTCATGTCAGTGACCTCTCTGACTGGACTGTAAAGTTGCACCCATTGGACTTGGGCACATGTACTCAGTGCCATAGGACCTCCATGAATGTATTTCTTGTGTGCCTCCTGGCCACTTCTTGTTTCTCCCTGAGTGGTCCATGGATTCCACTAGTACCAGATCCAGCAATTCAATCTGGTTAAATTATTTTGTAGCAAAGTTGACAATTTTTCTGAAAATTTTTGCTTTGTAAGAATGTAAGATGAAATAGTACATTTTTTATTTTTATGCACATGAACTATCAACCATGTTTACTATTTAATACTTGGGGTTCAAAGACAAAACCCCTGTAAAAGCTTCAGTTCCATTTATTAATTTTGTAGATGCTAAAGTGACATACAATGACACACACACACACACACACACACAATCTGAATCACCAGTTAATCTGAAACACATATCAGTGGATTGTGGGATGAAATTCATGTAGACATAGGGAATATGCAAACTCAACATTAAACAGAAACAGCCTGATCAATACACCCTCTTTTAGTACATAGATTTTGGAGTGTATAAAAAAAATTAGTTCTGATTGCTTGTCACTCCACAAGTGGGAAAGTAACTACACTGAAATGGTTTCCACAGTCACTCAAAATGGATGCCAGCACACTGCAAAGGAGCTCAGCTGTAAAAAGACTCAAAGAAATGTTTGTTGATGTGGGCAATTAATTATATAGCAAACCAATTAAAAATCTATAAGGAGTACAAACCAGTCTAGGATATTTGAGAATTTCTAATTGCAGAATTAAAAAATGCAATAGATGTATTTAAATGGCTTCAGGGTCTTACAGTGGAGTCTTTTCAGAAGTGTAGCTATGTCTTAAAACGTATGACTTAAGTATGAATTATGCATATCATTTTCTTCTCTGTTTTTTCAACTAAATTCCATAGGAAACATGACCATAGACTAGGATGGGTTCTCCTTTCTTTGCAGGGGATAGACTGGATGTTGGGTGATGTGAAATATACAATGGTGCTTGAAAGTTTGTGAACCCTTCAGAACTTTCTATATTTCTGCATGAATTTGACCAAAAACTACATCTGATTTTCACACAAGTCCTAAAAGTAGATAAAGAGAACCAAATCAAACAAATGATTAAAAAAACTAGACATGGCCATTTATTTATTGAGGAAAATGATCCAATAACACATATCTGTGAGTGGCAAAAGTATGTGAACCTTTGCTTTTGGTATCTGGTGTGACCCCCTTGTGCAGCAATACCTGCAACTAAACGTTTCCAGTAATTGTTGATTAGTCCTGCACATCGGATTGGAGGAATTTTAGACTATTCCTCCTTACAAAACAGCTACAACTCTGTTATGTTGCTGGGTTTCCTCCCGTGAACTGCTTGCTTCAGGTCCTTCCACAACATTTCTATTGGATTAAGGTCAGGACTTTGACTTGGCCATTCCAAAACCTTAACTTTGTTCTTCTTTAACCATTCTTTGGTAGAACTACTTGTCTGCTTAGGGTCATCGCCTTGCTGCATGACCCAGGTTCTCTTGAGATTCAGCTCATGGACAGATGTCCTGACATTTTCCTTTAGAATTTGCTGGTATAATTCAGAATTCAGTGTTCCATCAATGATGGCAAGCCATCCTGGCCCAGATGCAGCAAAACAGGCCCAAACCACGATACTACCACCACCAGGTTTCACAGATGGTATGAGGTTTTTTATGGTGGAATGCAGTGTTTTCCTTTCTCCAAACATAACGCTTCTCATTTAGAGCAAAAAGCTCTATTTTGGTCTCATCCATCCACAAAACATTGTTCCAATAGCCTTCTAGCTCGTCCAGTTGATCTTTAGCAAACTGCAGACGGGCAGCAATGTTCATTTTGGAGAGCAGCGGCTTTCGCCTTGCAATCCTGCCATGCACATAATTGTTAAGTGTCTCCCTGATGGTGGACTCATGAACATTAAGATTACCTAATATGAGAAAGGCCTTTAGTTGCTTAGATGTTACCTTGGGTTTTTTTGTGACCTTGCGGACTATTATACGCCTTACTCTTGGTGTGATCTTTGTTGGTCGACCACTCCTGAGGAGGGTAATACTGGTCTTGAATTTCCTCCATTTGTACACAATCTGTCCGACTGTGGATTGGTGGAGTCCAAACACTTTAGAGATGGATTTGTAACCGTTTCCAGCCTGATGTGCATCAACAACTCTTCTTCTGAGGTTCTCAGAAATCTCCTTTGTTTGTGCCATGATACACTTCCACAAACATGTTGTGAAGATCAGACTTTGATAGAGCCCTGTTCTTTAAATAAAGCAGGTCAACCACTCACACCTGATTGTCATTTCATTGATTGAAAACACCTGACTAATTTCACCTTCAAATTATCTGCTAATCCTAAAGGTTCATATACTTTTGCCATTCACAGATATGTGTTATTGGATCATTTTCCTCAATAAATAACTGACCAGATCTAATTTTTCTACTCATTTGATTTGTTTGATCTTTATTTTTAGGACTTGTGAAAATCTGGTGTAGTTTTTGGCCAGATTTATGCAGAAATATAGAAAGTTCTGAAGGGTTCACAAACTTTCAAGCACCACTGTTTTATTAAGTGTATACTTTATGCAGGTTGATAATGGGATGTGGGTGGAAGAGGATGTAGTGGATACTGGTTCATTATAGGATGCGTTACTGAAAGTTTACTGGATGTCGGGTGATGTTGAGATCCTTTGCCGAGTTAGGACGTGATAAGTGTTGTTGCTTTTTTGTGTATTTGGTACTTACATGGATGTGTATTGAACATTCTGTTTTCACACCACACAAGTTCGGTTGCATTGTACTTTTTAAGATATTAATCAATACACTGAGTTGCCACTTTATTGGGTAAACCACCCACCATCAAACAAATTGCACATTCCAACAAGTTGTATGTCACACGAATGTGGTTTGTGGTATAAATCAGGCAGACCAGCATTTATAGCATCAGTCAGTGTTCTTCAATTATTGGTATGGACAAAAACAGTGACTTGAGTGACTTTGAACATGGTGACAAGCTGATTTTAGGATTTCCCAAATGGCTGTTGTCCTTGGACCTTTCGTGCACAATCATGGTGCCAAAATTACAAAAGTACCAGTGATCCTGTGGATAAAAAGAGCTTGTGGATCAGAAGGGGTCAAAGAAGAATGGCAAAAATTGTACAAGCAAACAGAAGGGCCACAACAATGAAAATCACATTTGAATTCAACACTGGTGTACATCCAAATTGCACACTGGTATGCAAAATGCTATCTCTGAATACACCACTTATTGGAGTTTGTCCTGAGTAAGTCGAGCGCTAATGTTGTTAATAAAAAAAAACAAGAAAGTGCATCTCCAGTGGTCATAGGAGCATCAAAACTATACCACTGAAGAGTGGGGGAAAAAGCTGTCTGATCAGATCAATCCAAGCTCCAACCTTTTGCATCATGCTGATGAAGTGATCAGAATTTCGGCCAAGCAACATGAATCCATGGAGCCATCCTCTTTGGTGTCAAAAGTACAAGCTGGTGGTGGCATGTGCAAAGGCGCATACCAATACCCCATGGTTCCAGGAATGTCAACAAGTTTTCATTCCTTCAGTGACCTGGCACAGTCACTGGATCTCAACCATGTTAAGGATGTTTGGGATGAGGTGTAAAGGTCTGTTTGCAGCAAAACTCTACAGCAATCCAATTTGCATGAACTACGTAACAAAAAGATTTCTGTACGGTACAATATCTTGCAGAATATATGTCCAGATGAATTCATGATGTTATGAATGTCAAAGGAGGTGCAACACACTGCTAAATAGTGTACCTAATACACTGGCAACTCAGTGTATAATGACAGTATTTTCAGAACAGCTACTTTTTCACCAAAAAAAAGTTTTTTTTTTACACATCTGCCTATCATCTACATCTAGAAGGTGTCACAAATGAGCACACACCATAGAACAATGAATACTCTGCACTGTAAGAAAAGTGACTATGATCTTCGTTTCTGAGTACCTGCACTGAGTTGAGCCTGCAGTAGCCGTTGAGCGGAAAGCGAATGACATGTGTTGGGTCCTGATTCCAACCGGCGTTCATAGAGTTGCACATGACGTCGCCTGTCTCGGGAAAGATCTCTTCGATGAGCACCTTCTCGCCACTGAGGGCGATGCGTTCACCCAGGTCGGGTGTGACACGCACCACCAGGCAGTCGTAGGGTGGAGCCAGCTTGCGTTGCTCCCTTTCTTGCTTCCAGCGCTCCAGCTCCTTAACCATGGGTGTCAACTGATAGTATCGTGCCTCCTCGTACAGTAGATGGAAGTCCTGTGGAAATACCAACCAACACAGATTTACAGTGAGGGCCAGAGAGAACATTACTGTACACTGCTGGAAGGAGGCTGCGGCACATTAGAAATCCATGGGCAGACTGCCTCTTGTGAGGAGATGTAGAAGGAAGTTGTAATAGAGACATCATTATTGTAGCTACACTGCTGTACCATATCTGTTTGCGGCTAACCAGGTAAAAATAAGCATTTCTTTATTAGATCTTCATTTCAGACAAGCAGATGTCTGTTACCGGAGAGATCTCAGTTTTCAAGCTGATTACAGTACAAGACATTGATCATGAAGAGTTAGGTCACACAGCACTAGTTTAGATGTGAAATCACTGAAGTAGCTGTCTGACATGAATGCAGTGTTCACTGTATCTAGATACAAATGGTAAAGAAAACACACAAGTGTCATAGTCATGAGCACTGTCTAGACTCCAGCTGTAATACTGCTGTACAGATCTATGTGAACAGAAACTCCAGCTACTCAGTCATTCTCTCAGCCTCATCCTCTTTATTAAGGCCGGATAGGTAGCAAGCAGAATAGAAAGTCTTTTATGCAAATTTATATTACTATTTACATAGAAAACTTTTAAAAGCACATCTAATCTGTTCTTGGGGGAATCTGTGACTCAGAACATTTCTCCCTGAATGAGATTCCATACAGAGCCCATAGTTGCACAAATTGGTGCTCTTTTAATATGGTTATCTGCTAAAGAGCAGAATAAGCAGAAGATAGTTCAAAAACCAGGATTGTTCTCTTGTATATCCTATGATAAACTGTTTATTGTATTCTTTATTTGTAGAGGGTATTCTATGGTTCATTAAAGAAAAATTAAAAATTCTTACATAATGTACAGACTTTAAATGTCCACATGTACTGATTAAGTAAAGTAGAAACATTTAACCCCAAGGAGGCCAGCTTGCACCTTTGCTGTGCCACATCCCAACACCACACTTGCAAAGAACAGTCATGGACAGACAGGTTCATAATGGGCTAAATAGCCTCAGTACTTGTTTATATTTTTGAATGTTTGTCTTTAATAATTTTAATTTAAAAGGGGAAGACATGTTTACACCCACAAAGGTAGGTTGGGTCTGCCAGTACCCTGGAACAGGCCAGGGGACTGCCGATCTTCTGCGGTGGAGTCTGCTGCTAAGTTTCCTTTAACCTTTTAGCTAGAGCCTTGGGGTACATTTTTAACTGTCTTAGATTTTTACCATCATGTTTTGTGAATATTTGTTGGTTCTAAACCAGGGTTTTGTAATCTAGTTTTAATTTTTACATGACAGGTTTAATTATTTATTGTATTGGTTTCTATTAGTATTTTTAATAAAGTTGGAGATGATGAATGGAGAGATTATAACTGTCAAGTGGGACAGTTTGGTGGTGCTTGACACTACGTATCAATGCTTGTCCATTCTGATCTGGGGGGGGAATAGCCTCAGTACTAGTATTAGCACACTAGCTGAATCAAACAGAGCTGCACAGATCAAAAAAAGTATAGCGGAGTAAAGGCAAAAGTAACACATTATATAATGACCAAACTGTTTTACCTTTGTCTACCACTGCAAAAATCTGTCTGTGCCTCATACCTTACAATATGTGTGATACCAACCTGTGTGCATGATGAGAAATCTGTCTGCGTCTCATACCTTAGAGCATGTCGGTGGACAGGAAATGCATCTATGTCTTGTAAGCTAACATTTTGTATACAGCCTTTCTGTAGAGTCTGTAGCTTGAAAAACAAAGCATAAAGACCAAAAACAAACAGAGGTTCAGCTTTACAGAACTCACCGTGCTTAGATTTTTTTCTTTTACCCATTTGTGCACGTATAGGCACAAAATAGGTTCTCTCTTGAAGGACACGACCCATCATTTTTTTTTTTTTTTTTTTTAAATCAAACTACAGTATCACTCATCTCTTGTTAGGAATTATGCAACCATCACAGTCACAAATTGCAAAATAACATGTTAGGATGATGAGTTTTCTTTATAAGATCCCCAACACAAGGATACATTACTAATTTAATACAATATAAATATCAACAGATAAGAAAACAATTTAGTCTGAAAACATTGTTTAAGCCACTGTATACTAATTTCAGAACACCAGTAAAAGTGTGATGCTACTAATACCAGCATTGCACTGTAACATCTTGCTCACATGTCCTTGTGTAAACTCTAAACATCAGCATCCCTGCTACAGCTCAAGATATGTAAGTATGTTAAGGGGCTATTTCTCCTGTTTACACAGCCATTCAAACAGCTGTATCCACTCCCGTTCTGGGCCTTGAGCCTTTTGACTTCAGAGAAGACGGAATAAAGGCCTACTGTTTTTTTCCTTTTTTTTTTAAAAATCAAAGCTTTCAGCAAGGGAGTAGGTAACTAAAACTTTAACGTACCTAAGTTACAATGGGAGATGCATGGATTATCGCAATCTTATCACCAATCAGCAAGTCAAATCCTTTAAGGTGTAATAATACCTGATCAACTCTAAGCCAAAGACAAATGTGGGCAAACTTGAATTTATATTTTTTAAAGACAAAGACAAAAGATCAGTCCTGTATTCCTCACTAAGTCCCCCCACCCCACTAAAAAATTCCCTTGTATCCAGGCAGAATTAAAAACATCCCATAAAATCATAAACTGCTATCTGAAATGTACATTTGAACCTTTTCTATATATTTAATAATTTGGCCCCATTTTAGAGTATATGTTACTACACACTAATAATTGAAGTAATAATAATTGCCATGGAGGAAAGCACCACAGCAAGGTGAAATGAAACAGCAGATGTGTCTAAAACCTACAGCCCATCATTATCTCATGCCTGGAAGGGTTCACCAATGCCTTCATGACTCTAAACAATCAGATACAGTACATAAAGTAATGCAGCTCTGAATATAATTTTTAAAATAAGTCTCATTTAGTATCATTTTTTGATACTGTCACTAATTGTGAGGGTTACCCGTTTGTGATTTCTTCAGTAAAGAGTAGGAAATAATCAGCAGGCATCAACCTGGAAATTCAACCTGGAAATTCTGTAGAATGTGTGTACCTTTGTAAAAGTTACCCCACTAGCTGTATAAACAGACAGATGGGAATGTGTTAAACACCTTCAGAACACAAAAATCTAAGTTTTGAACATCCATAAAGCTCCTTTACATCAGTTGAAACAAAAATAAAGGTAGGCAAGAATAATCAAAGACCTGGTTGGTGTGTGCCAGGACCATTACTTTTTAAATGTATTTGTACAAAAAAAATCTGATTTCACTGTAAAATAGTGCATGTAAAAGTTCATTTTCAATAAAATACAATTTTTCCTGGTAGGGCAACGATGCACTGAATGGGTACACCAGGCAATGCTTTTATTCATATTTGTAAATGCTCCCTGTAGATCAATCAAAAACAGATCTTTCAGCATACACTCAGATGGATGTGTTACTTCATTCAGTAATAGTTTTATCACATTTTATTTTTAATAAAAAATTAACTGGCATATCAGTGGTTGAAACAGTAAGCACACAGGCCTTGACATTATATTTACATTTTCTGGTAGTAAAGTGCAGCCCAAACAATCTTTGAAATATCACTGTACAGCGTAAGCTATTAAACGTTATCGCAAATTATGAGCACACTAGTCTGTTTTTTCAAATGATCCACATATTCAGCCTTGCACCAATCTCTCACAAGATTTTCATTCAAGCCAAGTTCACATTCAGCTATGCAACTGCTGTTTTCAGTTGAAAACCGTATAACAAACAATAAAGTCACCAGCGCAGCTTTTTTGGCTTACCTTATGCAGTAAGAAAAAGCTTACGACCGTTTGCAAGTGCCTGGATTTCTGCATTACTCACTCAAAAATTTGTTGTCTGAACTTCTTCTAAGTCACAATAATACATAAACACAAACTGCGTAAACTAATAACATGCAAACAATTCTACTTCTCTTGTCTTTAGTGAACACATTGTTTAATTATTCACAGTCCAGGATAAAAAAAAAGTATGTGAACCCATGTATTAACCATGTAATAATCTCTACTAAGGTTTCCTGTAGCTGCTCATCAGACTTGCACAATGGCAATTTAAACCGTTCCTGGAAAAAACAGTTTCAGTTTATCAATATTTCTGGGATACCTTGCATGAACAGCCCTTTTCAGGTCATGCCACAGCATCTCAAATGAGCAAAAACTTTAGAAAGTTCTAGAAATTTCAGTAGGTCTTTTGCCATTACCCTTGGGTTAGTTTTTAACTTCCTTCAGGATTGCACATTGTACTCTTGGTGTAATCTTTGCAAGACACCCAGTACTGAATTTTCTCCATTTGGAGAAAATTTGCCTTATTTGACTGATGAACACTCAGGTCTTTAGAAATACTTTTGTAGTGAGATTCATGCTTCTTTACAATTCTTCTTCTAAGGTCCTCTGTTGTTCCCAGTTTAAGGGGATTTGCAACATACAAGGTTGTCAAAATGGAAAAATGTTACGTCAAAGACTACTGTAATAATGAGTCAACTGCCTCTCTGTGTTTCTTAGAGTCATTCTGGCATCTACTCATTTCTTGTTCTGGTTTTACCCCTTTAAACTTTTATTCTATTTATTTGGTAGCAAAAAACAAATTATGTAGGTTGCTGCACACAAATGAATGAAATACTAAGGAACAAATACATGTAGAAATAAACCATTCCTTATATTGAAATCACGTGTGAGAACAATGCAAAGTGCTTCACCAAAAATTTTTTTTATCAGAAAAGCTGGCTAGAAATGCATGTGTGTAATGCAAATAACCACAGCCTTGATAAACAAAACCTTGCAAAATATTCACTAAATTTTGTATTTCAGGACCGTCTCACACTTCTTATACAATAAAGCAAAATGTTGAACTGCATAATTTTCCCACCAATGATACCAACAGAGGCTTGCACTGTAAATTAATGAAATACTAACATAAAAGTCTACTTAAAAGTCTGCAGTGAAAGATAGACCCTGACTCCTTTCAATAAACCTACAATCCACCTGGGCAGCTATAGATCCCACCACTGCAGTGACACACTGTTCACCTCTGTACACTCATATTCAGGCAGCTCATGCCAAAAAGACTTATTCTAAATCACATTTTTCGTGGCCACTGTCAGTTTTTGCACTGGCTGGGACAAACGGGTATCCTTTGGATGGAGACTGAATTGTAGGAGAGGATTCATTCTATCCTGCTTACAGTGTTTTTCACTTTTTCACGTTTGCTGTTCCTTAGTGGAGCTATCAGTAACAAGATGACAAATGCTGCTCATATTTATGGGACAAATCAGTCAATCAGCATTTAATAGGATTTTGTATGTTTGTATTTTAAAATACTTTTTAAAAAGTCTTAGTGTTATTTGTTACAGCTACATCCAACACTTTTACAGAACCTACACAGTGAAAAAAGAATGTAATCAATTATTTTGTTTTTATTGGTGGTATTGGTAATAAAGAAAACTTATACTGTGAAAAGTTGATGAATGTTGTACGTGCTCAAGGGGTGATAAAAGAATTTGCTCAGCAATTGGTATTTAAAAGGTTCTGAGCAATATTTTTAGTAATTTTAATTTAGACTTAATTTTGATACAGTTTCAATAAAACATAAACTGCACCTATTTCTTGTATAATCTCTGTACCACCACAAACCACTATTTTCTATCAATTAGACCATTTATAATTTCTTGTAAAACCTAGCCTGTGAATAAATTAAGGGATATCTGTATTATTAAGGCTTTACTGATTGGGGTATAATGGTAAAGGTGACTTTGAACATACAAATTTTGTAAATAATGAATATAGTGTATCCAGAGCTTACATCTTCCACCAGCACACCTAGTAAATAACGATACATACATACTTGATAGCAGAGCTGTACCAAATACCTTTCACATTTCCCCTCATATGCTTAATTCTACCAAATTAGATACTAGTCTGTATGATAGAGATACTGTCACTTGGCATGTTAACCACTGAGCAGGAAAAAAGAAAAAAAGTTTTGTTACTTATGGAAATGAAATAAGGAATAGGGTAGATTCCTACCACAGCTAACAAAAACAACATACGAAAAACAATATAAATTGATTTACCCTTTAACACAGTCAAGAATTTTGTTGTAAGCAAATCTATTAACATTCTTCCCCACAGCTTAGCTATAATTACTTGAAATTCTTTGTAATGTCAGTCTACCCACACCTTAAGACAAAATTCAGACTTGCAAGTTTTATGGCACTAATGGTTTAACTACAAGCACAGGCCTGTTATGATCAGCACCTGCATTAAAATATGCAACACCCTAAGAGAATCGTGGCTACTGCAATGGCAGGACAAAAAGGGGACCAGTTTTCTGAAATCTCACCCATCTCAAAGCATTCTGGAACATTCACCTATAAGGACTTATTTTATAATTACTGAATTTCCTTTATAGTTACCTTGAAGTCATCTGGGAGGAGCAGTTTGCAAGTGCGCAGGAAACTGAGTATGTAGCGGAATATCTCCCCATCCCGATCGATGAAATAGTGCTGCTTCAAGCTGTCCAGCACAATGGGCTCCATGCCATTGAACAAGCGGCTGATTCTGCCAACAAACACCAAAGGTTTGAACATTAGCCGCGCTTTGATATTCAACTACATGCATTAACATCTTGACTACAAAAAAAAGCTTTGAACAAATTCCCTTTATTGTAGAACTTGCTTGAAATGTCCTGTCTGCAAGAACCAGATTCCATGACATGGCAGAGCCAACTTGTGGAGAAGTTATAACTCACTTTAGTGAAAGTAAAGTGAACAACTGTAGGGGTATTTATTTGCTGTGGTCTTCCATGCAGACTAAAGTTAGTTCATGTTGGCCCTGAAACAACACTACATTTTTGCATTTGGCACTTATCTCCAAAGTAATATACAGGGAGGTTCAAAAAGAATTGAACACTTTCATAAATTTATAACACAGTAATTAAGTAATTAAAAGATTTAGTCTAAATCATTTTCAAGAATCCTTTATTGTCAAACACCTTTATTCAATAGGTATACAGCCAGGAAATGAAGATCTATCATTCCCCAGTGCACAGAACAGGGGGAAAGAAAATTTAGAGAATTAATAATAAAAAGATAATACAAATGTAGATGCTTAAAGGGAAAAATACTATGACAGATAAATATAGTGAAATAAAAAATACAAAAAAAAAACAAGTACATACGCATGTACACACACACAGCCAAATTGTAAGTGTACATTTAATATCTTATGTTATTCTTATCTTATCTGGACAATTGTGTTCTTACCATTTTTTTGCAACACAATTTCACTTTTTCACGGTCTTTATTATTTTTTAACCCTTTCTCTCTTTCTGTCTGCATGGGCATGTCCTTGGCTGACATACAATACTAAATGTTAACATTCAGTTTGACTGTATAGAATTTGATGTATGTTTTAAAAAGATACTGAATTACCCAGCACCGCCCAGATCAGAAAGCAGAAAGGGAGAAATGTAAAAAGTAATAACACATTATATGTGAACAAACTGTACTATCCTGAAAATGGCTGCATTTAGTACATAAGAATTGTTAGTACTGTCAAACAAGTGGATACAAGCAATGTGCTGGCTGTAGTCCACTGGATATGTGTCTCCAAACTGTATCACCCTTACATTAGTAATGTGCGCTGTGTGAGTCTCGTGTATAATTTTTACCCCTCCTTACAGCTAATTCAGGTCCTTCCTCCAGCACCCCTCCATTACCCCTTCCTGGCGTGGTGTGTGTTAGTGACAAATGGTCCGTTTATCCTCATTTTGACAAACTAAGCGGCATATTTTCAGTCGGTAGCCTCTTTGCAGTTTACTGTACTTCACTACACAAAAACTTAAGCGTGAAAAGTACCTGTATGCCAAATTTCAAATCTGTGGCTTGAAAAACTAAGCTCTGCACAAACAGACAGAGATTGAGCTTTATAAATAAAATTAACCTCCTTTACTCAGTAATAAAGTAATATGATTTATGGTAAGTTTCACTATCAGGATGTCCACAACAGTGAATAATATAGTCTTTACTGAAGGTTCAGGGGTGTGTACACATGACAAATCACTGAAAATATGGAAATATGGTGAATCAATTTGACCAAGTTTTGCAGAACCTATGAAAAAGCATCAAACCTACAGTAAAAATTTCTGTTAATATAAAAATCCAATACCAGAGGTTGCAGAAATATTTCCATTCTTTGGGTGACTTCTTCAAATTTTTTTGGCAATGAAGCAGTCTTTACACAAATACCTGTAACAAAAACTCATTCAGCTTCTTTTCTGAAAAATCTTGAATACCTTCATAAGGGCTTTGAAACTGAGGCTGCTGAAGGTTGGGTATACAGAATATCAGTTTCCTCCATAGCCTTGACCAACTGGTCCAATCTGAGTTACCATATCTCCAGACTATAAATTCCTCCGGAGTCTCACACTATAAAATGCACATACAGAAAAGAAAGGAGGGGAAAAAAAACAAATAAGTCTCACTGGAGTACAAGTTGCAAGAAACAAGTATTTTACTATTAGGGCCACAATGTGCTGAAAGAGTACACCAGGCCATGCATGTATTCATGTTCATAACAGCTCCCTGTAGATTGATTATAATTGGATCTTGCACCACATGCTCAAATAAAAGGTTACTGGCATGTCAGTGATTGAAATAACAGTAGCATACAGGTGTGAACATTACAAGGAGATGAATGTAAAAATCAAGAGCAACCTGTTTGAATATCAGTTTACAGTGTACAGTATGAAATGTGTTCTCACAAATTATGAAGACGGTGGTTCAGTCCACACCAGTATCGCTGAAACCATCAAAATCTTGTCTTCAGTATCACTGTTTAGCAGTTTCTGATGGGAGACACTGCACCTCAACATCACTTTTATTCAGCTTTTACTGTCTTACACAATGTTGTCCTTAGTAGTTTTCTTAGCTACTACTACTACTTCTACTTTCTTAGCTGCTACTACTAGCACTATTTTTCTATGTGTACAATTCCCAGGAGGGGTGGGCAGCCACTGACACTTGGACCCCTAGAATTTTTTTTGCCCTTGCCTCCTGGTTGACAGTTTTTTTTTTTTGTTTTGTTTTCCTTTCCTCAGTTGCTGGGAGGCTTATTGTATTGTGTTTATACCCTGTATAGTTGCCCCCATTAACATTTAACCTCAATCTTTAGCTTTACTATGTACCTATTTTCTGTTCTCTTATCCTAATCTACTATTCAGCACTCTGAGTCACTGTAACAAGCGCTATATATATTGAATTATTACATCACACAAAGACACAGCGAGGTGAGTTAATTAGACAGATATCTTCTCTCTGTTGTGCACCTCACAGAACGGGACTCACATGAAAATGAAGTATACCCTAACACAGGAAAACAGCATTACCTAACAACTAGTGTTGGGTACAGACATGACATATTATGACCAGTAAGCATCTTCCCACAACTGCTGCCGTATCCCCTACAGCACCACCTTCATCCCTGCACCAGTCACCCCACTGGCAGTTGCAAGAGATTACGTTGCTTATACTTACTGTATCTCACTGTTGCATGGCAAAGAATACTCAAGTATTTAAAAAAATATTCACAACTGAATTATATAATAACAGTATGGATAACACATTCTGTTGACAGAAATAAAAAAAAGTAGGTTCTTCAATAACAAATGTTTGAAAAGAAGTTAGCATGTGGTGAAATACACACTTTGAAATAAACACTCTGTAATGACTGTGATCCAACTTACAACTGATAAACTGTACTGTGTACTTGTCACCATTACTGGCGTACACATTGTTGTCAGTGTTATCCACTGTACTTTCCCATCCCGTATGACTGCGCATGCATCACTCTCTGTGGTGTCTACCTTTCTGACAGCACTAATACTTCTGTACTAAATACAACCACTTTACATAATGACCAAACTGGTTTAGGATTAATCTGTTAATACTTTTCACCTTTCCACCACAACTACAGCTTTTCTTCACCCTGCCAGCATCCAGTAACTCAGCCAGTTGATTATAACGACTTCATACAGCTGTTGAAGTTGACAGCTGATGCAAGATGCAGGAGCAAAACACAGTATACACATGAATATCCATGATATGAGTCTGATGTCCTAGTTGCCCTTGTTTTGCATATCCTACAGTACTATGCAAAAGTCTTAGGCACCTGTGGGAAAAATGCTATAAAGCAAGGATGGTTCCAAAAATAATGCCATGAATACTTATTAATCAATAAACCTTCTAAAACGTGCAGTAGACAGAAAAACCTCAATCAAATCAATATCTGGTGGGACCACCCTTTGCCTTTAAAACAGCATCAATTCTCTTATGCAAACTTGCATGCAGTTTAAGGTAGAGGTTGGTAGGTTCTTCCAAACATTTTGAGGAACTGGCCACAGTTCTTCTGCAGACTTTGACTGTCTCTGCATGTCCTCCCAGACCGACGTGATCATGTTGAGATCAGGGCTCTGTGGGGACCATACCATCTGTTGCAGGATTCCTTCTTTTTGCTCAAGATAGTTCTGTATGACTGAGATTAGGTGTTTGAGGTCATTCTCAGACTACAGAATGAATTTGGGACCAATCAGAAACCTCCCTACTGGTACATAAGAATCTCTCTCTGTCTGTCTACTTCTCAACAGATTGAAGTTGCATGCCTAAGACTTTTGCACAGTACTGTACATCTCTTGAACTCTGGTAAAAATTTGAACAGCAGAAACACATAGTGTGGTCAGTTTTCATAAAGTGTAGAGGGAGTCCCTCCACATGGAAGCAGGCCTGTTATGCTAACAACACTTCTATGTATCCATGCGCTTCTTTTAGCCATTGTGTCACTGATTGTACCTTGTCCTCTCTCTGTCTCCATTTCCCTTTGTTTTCCTTTCTGAAAATCGATGCAAAATGCTTTACAAAAAAAAAAAACCAATACACATCTCTCCGATGTGCCTGAGGTGGTCCTTTCTCATATGGTCTTGCAATTCTTCCAGCTAGAATTTCACCATACTGCTCAGGGCCGTCTCTGTTTTTCATCTCCAATGTTTTAAAAAACCAATTAAAATGCTGCCTGTTTTCTTTTCTTTCCCTCTCCAAAACACTCCTTCCCTGTGTTTCGGTAAACCCCAGGAAGCCTTTGGAACTCTGTCAACATCTATCAAACATGCTCTTTTGTGTCTTTCATGTCTAACAGGTGGCTTGTTTGTTTTTAGTATTTTGCTTTTTTCTTTAATTCAGAACTCTTGTGTGCATGTGATGTGAGGTCCAGGTAGTGTTGATGGAGAGTGATTTGTTGTGGACCGCTGCTCATTCTACTGAGCTATGCACTGGTTATTCCAAGTTTACAACAGAGGTCAAAATTACTGCAAGAACAGGTTGGTGTATGATCGTTTTCTGTGTTTCCAGGAGGTGCAGGTCCCAGTAAAATAAGATGCAAGTGAGTGCCAGTAAATTTGGATGCAAATATATGTTCTCATGCTGTATCCTGCGTGTTTGAGTGAATGTAGTTATGTATGCATGCATTTATGAATGTATTTATGTAAATGCACAGTGTCTGGATGTGTGAAAGAATAAATTTCAATAGGTTCTAAATGTTTATGGATATTAATAAAATTCAAACATCCACAGAGTGAAACAGTGAACTGGCAGGGCTTTAGGGTAAACCAGAGCAGCCTTACATCAAATATTCATTACAGCCATACCCACAGGTGTGCCACCCAGGGAAGATAAATGCACCCCACATTACTACACTTTCTTTTCACATTCTGCATAATTAATCAGGCACTTTATTAAAAGGGATCACTTACTTCAATTCTTATATATTAAGAGCAGTACTTTTTTTTAATTGAATCTTGACAATACAATTCCTGAGTTACATAAAACGTAAATTACAGGAACAGCATATTGGCATTTATTACAAAACATTTAATATGATCATGAAATTCTGTTTTTAATTCTAAACTTGTACTGCAATATCAAAACTTACTCATGTATGTCTTGCTGACGCCAATGTGTTTTTCTGGCCACAGAAGCAGCTGACAATCAGCTAATGAGTAAACAGACTGAGACGATGTTAGGAACACTCAAGGTTCTGAAACACACTTCCTGCAAAAACATTCATTGCTTTGCAAACAAAAAAAAAAAAAAAGGATAGTTTTGAACTTGAATTTCTCAACCTACAAATGTTAGCTGGACACTACTGCTTTGCAATAAGGTCACATTTGTGAGGCATTTAATGATATGATTGGTTGGCAGTTATCACTTTAATTGCTCATTAGGCTACTGTATTTATTCAATAACATTCATTTTTGGCAGCTGCTTGTAGAGTGCACAGGACATCTACTGTACTGTTTACTAAAGAAACTCAAGGAAATTCTGTATAATCCATTTCCTGCCTAACAAAATATTTTTAAAATGCAACTGAAAGGTTGTGCCCACAAAACCCTATCAGTAAGTAAATATTAAAGTTAATATTTTCTGAATATTTATTTCATTATTTATTAAATTAAAAATAAATAAAATATTATTTAAATATTGTAGACAATTGCTTTTTCCAAGTATAGTGCCTTACACTAGGTAGGATCCCCAACTGTGTGTGTATGCTGTATACAGCACAAACCCAGAGTGTGCTGCGTGCAGCAGGTCACTGTCTGTGTGTTTTTTATAAAGGGGACTAGTATTACTTTAAAGAAGTAGGGCATGGTGGGATGGGTGTTTGTCTACCTTGCAGCAGATGTGTGTGGAGCAGTTAGCAAGAGTAAGTGAAACAGTTATATTTCCAAGTAATACGTATCTTTGACAAACAGCGCACCACTGATGTCCTTACAATAAACTAACAGTGCTCAGTGGATTCTTGCATTGTTTAATTTTCCTCACCCTTTGGAAGAACTGGTAAACTTTAACAATAGAATTACCCTGACATGGTAACTGAAACCTTGGAGTTTCAGTGTGAAACTCCTCTGGATTTCCAACTGTGATCTGAAGTATATGAGGAACAGTTAATTGTGTGTACACGTGCTGCTCCTAGCATGATTGCTCTGCATGTGTACACAGCTGGAGTGTGCCACAAGTTTTTTTCCACTGTATTTTATTGATATTTGGGAAAGTTGGTTTGGCTGATTTTGCATGAGCTGGGAAGCATCATTATTTTTCCCCCCCACAAGAAACAGTGGAAACACCTGTCTCATTTTATGCATTTTCACAGCCTTTTTAGGAACCAATCAGACATGTAAATTGATAACTTGGAAAAAGTAAATGCATTGCGGTTTTCAGCAAGACCTGACTACCAAAGCTGGGTAAAGTGACATTCCCTTAATTCATAGGTAGGGTTCACAGTTAAAATTCTCTTAAGTTCTCTCCATGTTGAACTGAACAACTATTTTGTTGAAATGACTTCAAAGATTTTAACCATTACTTTGACAGCATTCCCAAATTGTTAAACACACATTCTTCTGGAAAAAGTTGGCATCGTTTCCAGTGGAGCTGTATCATTTAAAAAGTTATTGGTGACTACCAACTGCGGAGAAGCTGCCGGTGCCAGTAAGAATCATAATCCTTGCTTTCTTCACCTTAAAAAGACTGCTACAGCCACTTTAAAACTGACTGTAGTGCTTTACCACATTCCCTTTGTGACTGAGGAGTGTTACAAAACCTCTTAATATCTGCTCATAACACAAATAAAATGGAAAAGAAAGTATATGGCATATAGCTTGCATAAAATATAAGGTGTACAAATAATGTTACTTTCATATAAAGCAAATATTTATCAAATGCGTCATAGTGACTCAACAAGTAGCTTTGCCATCGCCCTGTACCTGGGCAACTCGGGCTTGGGTTCAGGTCCAAATCCAGCTCAGTCTAGGTAGAGTATAAGGGTTTCCTCAAGGTTCTGCAATTTAAGTTCTACATTCCCGAAACATGTGTTTCAGGTTAACTGAGCACTGTAAAGTTGCCATAATGTGTAGTCACCCTGTGGTGAACTGGCCTCCTATCCAGGTTAGAGTTTCCTAGTTAGTGCCCAATGAATCCAGCCCACCATGACTGCAACCAGAACAAGCAGTTAAGGATGATACATGCATGGATAGATTATGAAGCCTAGACCTAAAATAACTATCATAGAGCAGTGACCAGTTTTAAACATGTCATTTTATTTAAACAGTTCTTGAAGATGTTGCTTTAATAGTTGAAATCTCATGTTGAAAAACATATGTAACCAGACACAGCTGCATCCTTCCATCTGGGATGGGGTCTATAATATTAAAAATGGCCTTAGAGAAGCAATCTCCTCATATAGAGGAGAACAAGACATAACATTACAGGACAGCAATACAAATGTGAGATTACTTGATATGATCCTGATACAGTAGCTGCAGCAGTATTTTAGAGTCCAACAACAAATCAGCAATGGGTTTCATCAAACCAAACAAAAGAAAGAATTTTAAAAAATTAAGCATTTTATACACTTTCATATCAGATCCTTATTGTGCAACTATAGAAAAGAAATACCTATGCCAGTAATGTCAAATCTCTAGTTATAAAATAGAGGGGAAAAAAAAAAGAGCATCTTCCCTCATGACCCCTCACATTTTCAGACTACAGCCCTGTGGTGTTTCCCCATGTCCAAAACAGCATTATCAGAATTAAACGACAGTTTCTAGAGCCTAGATTCAATAAAACTTAAGCAATCAAAAGTTACTGCTTTATTAAATTGCTGGTTCCATAGTCATAAAAAATAAAATGTTAACCTGGATTTCAGGAAGCTACATTTTGAACACCATATAATATGGATAACACTGGTCTTATTGCTGAAGTGTAAAATATAATTTTTCAATTCAGCAACCTTTTAAGAAGTGGATGAATAAACCAAAGAGCTGCAAAATGTCACTTATTTTTGTTACTGCTTGACAAAATGATGAAAGGAACACCTCATGATGTTTACATACACTATTTAATAATTTTGAGACTATCCATTATCATCACCTATATTAGTTCAATTCACAATGTTCTAGTGCAAAATAGCTCAGTATATCCCTGATGGGATACCTGCCCACCACAGGGCGCTCATTGAGATCACAGTCTCCATTTCAGCTGAACACCTTGTTTTTGTAATGTGGAAATAAATGTGGGAATTCTACACAGGCTGAGCTGGTGCAAGAATCAAACCCATGACCTCAAAACATTGGAGCTAAACAGCACTTTGCATTGTTGCAACAATTTCAAACTATGCAACATTATACAGTAATCCCTCAGTATCCGGAACTAATTTGTCCTTGAAAACACATCAGCCTGCTGGAAAACACCTATATAATAATCAACACATAAATTCAACAAAATAAAACACTCTAAAATCAGTTACCTAATCAGAATACACTTAATGCTGTCATTAATTTGCATGTTTATAATCCAAGTACATACAGTAGAGGACATTTCACATGTTAGTGGCCTCTCCCCATATCACTGTGTTATTAGCAGGAGATGAGAAGGAGCATACATGGGGTTTGCAGTTGGAGTTCAGTGTTATGAGGTGTTGAATAAAGGGAAGGCATGTGCCAAAGTAACCCGCCACGTCCATCCTCTGAAACAGCAACCATAATTTAAATAAATAGGTTTATTTTTTATTTTTTTTTAAAAAAAAACACAATAAATGTGGAGACAAAGCAAAACAGGTGGAAACAGCTGATAACACTCATGCATATGCATGCTTCTGGCTTCAAATAAGGTTGTAACAGTACACAGTAGAGTTTATTACAATACACTGTATGGTATTGTACAGTGTAATTTTTTTATTTTGATTTTTATTTGCATTTGGTATTTCATTATGGATAAGCTATAGATAAAAATTCGTTATAGTAAAAGTTTCCACTTGGATATCAACATATAACTATTAATTTTCAAGAGCCATTACATCAAAAATTCAAATACAGAGAGTGCGGACACCGTGGGATTGCTGTATTCCTGTCCATTATTAAGTGTGTGTTCTTTGGATCAGGCAGGTGGTGTAGTGTTTAAATTTGCTGTCTTGTTCAAGGCAGGAGGTGGAATTTCAATCTACTTCCTTCAAATACAAGTACATAAATGGGTTAATCAACGTATGTAGCTTGACATTGTGGCTTTAGAGAAAAGTAATTAATTCTGCTTGCTGTTCCTTTCGCCAGATTGCCTAAACTAATTAATTTGTGTTTTTAATGCCAATATAGTTAAAAAGCACTCGGCTCATTTGATACTGACCAAATACATGAAAAACCGCATTAAATACGCTGCAATAGAAAATGTCACTCTATGGACTAACTTTTACAGTGAATTCAGAAAGTATTCTGAGACCTTCACTTTTTTCACATTGTTAAACATTTTGCAAAACATTTTACAATCCTGTTTTCACTTTGATATTATAGGGTATTGACTGTAGGTTGATGTGTGAAAAAGTGAATTTAAACAATTTTTGCGTAACACTGCAACATAACATAACATATGAAGGGGTCTGAATGCAATGCAAGTGTACTGAGTGTGTAAAAGATGTGGGTGTTCTATTAGACAGTGACATATCCTCTGACTCTCATATTGCTATTTCAAAAAGATCATGCTTTCTTCAGCTAAGAATTTAAGAATTGCTAAACTACAGTGATTCCTAAGCAGACAGGATGTTGAGAAGCTGGTTCACGCTTTTGTTTCCAGCAGAATCAATTATTGTAACGCTCTGCTATCAGGCTGTCCAGACCAGACCATATCCAGACTACAGTTAATACAGAATGCTGCCACTAGAATTGTTACTTGAACCAGGAAGTACGAGAATATGACACCAGTTCTTAGGTCCTTACATTGGCTTCCTGTTAAGTTTAGAGTGGATTATAAACTCTTACTCTTAACATATAAGGCCATACATAGTCATTAACCTTTATGTTTCACAATGTAACCACGATTTAACGATCGTAGGTAATCTTAAAGTACCTGTGATCAATAAGATTACAGTAGGAGGACGTGGCTTTTGCTAGAGAGCACCTAAGCTCTGGAATAGTCTGCCTGGTAAAATCCCTGTTCTGTGTCAGCCTTTAAATCATTCCTTAAAATACATTTCTTTTCTTTTATTTCAGATATAAGCACTGTTGAATCCTGCTGCTTCACTTCACTTCATCTTATCTTCACTGTTTAATTATGTTGTCATAGACTCTGTCATTAGATACTAACCCCACTTGTTCTGTCTGAGTTTCTTTGATCCACCCCCACCACTAAGGCCAGACGAGACCAGTGGTGAGACCAACAATCAATGTTGCCGGGAACTGAGGACCCTCTGCCTTGATGAGGTGACCATCTCACCTGCACCTCAACATCACTTGATTCAGCTTCACTGTCCTACATAGTGTTTTCCTTAGTAGTATAACCATTGTTAGCTGTTACTACTGACATTATTTTCCATGTGTAGAATGCCCAGGTAGGGTGGGCAGCCATTGGCACTCAGACCCCCAGAGGTTTATTTTTCTCCCTCACCTCCTGCTTTTAGGAGTTTTTTTTTAAAATTTTTTTATTTTCCTCTCCTCAGGTGCTGGCAGGCTTACTGTTTTGCATTTGTACCCTATATAGTTGTTCTCATTAGTATTTAAAGGTTATCATAGCTTCACTATATATTAGTTTTCTGTTCCATTATCCTAATCTACTGTTCAGTGCTCTGAGTCACTGTGTGAGAAGAAGCGCTCTATAAAAATTTAATTGAATTTAACTGAAATTGAACTCTATGCAGATTGATTTGTCAATGAATTACAATTCTACAAGTAGAATTTTTTTTCCCCACAGCTGACCTCTTTGGAATAAAAAAAACCTCAACTAAACACAAAACAGCCTTCACAGTCAAACATCAAAAGGTGCCCATGGACTTGCCTTGAGTCTGGGTATTTTGTAAGCGTTGCCAGGCTGCTGGTGTACATATGGCCCCCGACGTCAATGTGGACAGGGGCATTGGCTTTGGTCAGCTGGGCTGGTAAAGGGATTCCTTGTGCAGCCAGGGGGGACACGGGTGACCGGGTCAGAGACAGACGCGACATGCTTCTTCCTTCCTGTCAGAGAACAAACATGTTTTTGATTTAAGAAATTTCAGCCTACTGAACTTTTAGAAATATGTTCAAACTTGCTAGTGTCTGCTGCTTTTGTTTCTATTTGGCATTTGAACAGTCCAAGCTGTTTCTTTTGGACTACTTTGTAATGTAGAAATAAAGTAAATGTAAGAAAATTGCACATGTTGACCATGCATTCAACATGAATAATTCAACTGTTGGAACTAAACAGTAATGGAATACTGCATTTTGTACACTGATGCAATCTAAAAGAATTAATTTGGACTAAGGAACAAATCTACAAACAGGTATTGAGATAAAATTTTCATTGTAAGTTACTGTACAAACTTGCCAATATTCACAATAGCAATAAATGTTGTGGTGACTATATACTGAATGACAAAAAATACTTAAGGGCACAGATATCTACTTGTTTTGACCCTTGGAATCAAATGCACTAGAAGGTCATTGTCTTATGCCCAATTAATAATAATAATAATAATAATAATAATATCATCATCATCATTAATAATATAAACTGAAACAGATACTACTAATTGGTAAAGTATATATTATGGGTTCAACCAAACAAAAAATTAAAAACAGGTTCTAAACAGTCTAAAATAACTGTGAAGCATGTCAGAGAAGGACTTAAATGTCTAATAACATTCCAGACAAAATGTGCTTAAATCAAGTATTCCCTGTACAAATAACTAATATGTAATGTCAACTACTACTGACTTGCTCAAGTTGTCTATGGTCAACATCTTTTCAGGCAAAGGTTAGCTGTACAGCTTGGATTAGTTCAATGCTTATCTGTTGTACCACATTTAATGCATTTTACTTTGTTATATTCTAAATATTCTTTACTTATATCTTACTCAACTCAGTTGCAAAATAAGGTTTCTTTGATGCCGTTTTATACTTTTAAACCTTTAACAAAAGAAGACCAATAACCACTGACTCATCAATGTGTCTGTTCACTTGCAGACACAGAGCAATGACCCCCTGAGCAAACTGCTGTGGTCAGGGATACTCCATGGGCCATCCACTGTATGAAGCTCTTAGTAAAGCACTTAAGAAAAAAATACACAAACAAGAGATCCTGCTGTGTAAATTGGAAAGCTTCTCCACAAAAAAAAAAAAAAGCACCTGGCTATGTAGAAAAATCGACAGTAACAACTTAACCTCCTGATGCTTGTGCTACAAATTCACATTTTCCTGGACTTCCTTGTCTGCCTCCTACTAGAGTTAAAATAGTGGTATGGGTCTGTGGCAAACAGTCAGGGAGCTGTGTCAAGCTGGTGAGTGTGTGGCACTTCCAGCAGCCCCTTCTCCTGAATTCACTCATTTGCTAAGCTGTTACTTTAATCATAAAAGGTAAGCAGTGGTCTGTTGGTGTGGAACCTTCAGTGACTCCTGCCCCTAGCAAGTGGCCCTGGAACACAGGAGCTATAAGAAGCACACAGTTTTCTAAGGTGTTGCCTGCCCCAGCAAGGCAGCTCACTGAATACACACTCCAGACTGTTTCAGATCCCATTGAAAGAAAGAACTGATAATGGTTGAGCACATGAAGCTATGCCACCTCTTCATACTGTCATTGATTACTTGAAACAATACTGATCATGTTGGGGGAAACAAAGCTTGTACATGCAAAATGTCATCTGAAGCCTAAGTGTAGGAATGATGAAGTGAAGGACTACAGTAAAATTAAATAATGGCTGGAGGGGAGGAAAGAGGGAAAATTCTGAAAAAAACAAAAGGGTGTCAGTGAGGCCCTGAATATTTGTAGCAATAATAAATAAATAAATAAATAAATAAATAAAATTAAAAAAAAAAAAAAAACTTGTCCATGTTCTGAAGTGTTTGTTTCCCTCCACTATTTTCTGCATTCTCAGTATGTTCTTATGAGAACCTGGACTGAAAAAGAAACATGGACTGGCAAGGCATGGACAGCTGAGGTGGCTTCATTGGTGGCGTTTGCTCCCTGGGTGTCCGCACTGTACATTTCTCGTGGACCACACTTGTACCAAATAATCGGTGGTAAACTTTGTAAAACCGCTTTTGGTCCCTGGAAAGCATGAACCCCGTATTGACGTACAGAGGCGCAGCGAAGTGTGTGAAAACATTGGAGAACAATTTAAACCGCGTATTCAGTTTTTTGCAAGAGAACGCTCCTGTAGCTCTGTCTACGGAAGCGTAGACAGAAACACGCTGTGAACTTATCCACTTATTTTGTGATATTGTGACGTGTATGTGTTTTCATCAGCCTCTCACACAGACTGGTACCCCAGCGTAAACGTGCCTTCATCGCAACATGGCGTCTCTCGCTTTCTCTCTCTCCCCCCCAACACACACACACACACACACACACACACACACACACGTGTTGTATGGACCTGTTTTGCAGTTAACTCTTTTCCACTGTAACACACACGGATGAAGAGTAAAAGTGCACCCGGGCTTCGTCCGGTCCGAAACAAGCTCTATTAGCAGACTCAGGTGAATAGCGTACCCTACACAACACACTCGACACCGAAAACCAACTTACATGCAGGGCCAGCACCGTCCCCAACACTTTTACAACTCCCTGAACCAACAAAAATCCCCTGGCTTCCTTTCAAGTTTTGACAAACTCGGTGCACAACAACAAACGAGAGTGTTAAGGGTCGCACGCGCAACAGGCGGCATGTTCAAGGGTCTCGGGGTGGCATCCGGTGGCGACAGTGGGACGGACTCCTTACCTGGAATAGGGCGGTAGTGCTCGTTGTCCTACACTTCACTTCGGTGATATTGCTCCAACTCCGGATTCTTCTCTCAAGCCGTCCTGTCCTTCCTTTAGCACATTCTCACACATTCTTTGTGGGAGAACAGAGCCAGTAATGGGCACTGAACGAGCGGAGGCTGCAGGCTTCCGTGCGCCTCTGGGTGCGGATTAGAGTGCAATTAGCTGGACTGTGCGGCGCCCACGTTCTCTCTGCTTCTCCACACAGCAGCGCGACGAGTGTGCAAGACTCACTCAGTTTTATTTTAAAAGAAGAGAGAAAACGAACAACTCAACCCTTGTAACAGTTTCAAATTGTGGTTCGTAACGGGTCAGCGATTCTAATGCCGTTCAATATCAGAACAGTACTCGTGTCACTTAAACGGACTCAAGAATTCAGTAATATCATACCTCAATAGCTGTAATTTCGCCTTATTTAATATTTGCCCGGGCATTTAAGCGAAGGACAAGTTCCCTTTTCCAAGCAGTTTAGACGAGCCTCCGTAAGCAGTCAAATACTTTAACTTTGTGATAAAAGTATATGTGAAAAAAAGAGCTCATGTCTATATTCGCTGTTCTCTACCGAGCAGTGTTACCCTCTTTCTTTATCCGCCCTTCCTCTGTCGCCAGTGTCCCGCATTATACCACGCAGTTACCCCGCAGGCCGTTATAAGCGAATGACGTCTACGGGCGGGCGGTGTGGAGCGAGGAAGCGCCCCGGCGAGTAGCCCGAGGCCATGCGCGCCATTTCAATTATAACACGGATTCCATGAAGATGTCTGAGCCCAGCTGCGGGAGAAATCAACCGCGCTTTACCCTCTAATACCCATCATTCGGCAGGCTTTATACACACCTATATATGCTCATAAAATGAATGTGTGAAGCACTCAATACCTAATGCTCTGAGACGGGCTGTACGACACCATATAATACGCCAAAAGTGTCAGTACTGCCCCCTCTCTGCAGTGCAGGTGTTCGCATAGTCTAATTATTTTTTTGTGTATGTTTATTTCCACATAAATAGGTGTAAATAATGGATGGCGCCTAACCTGCTGAACACAGCGCTCTCCGATGTCGCCATGGCGGAGAATGCTTTTCTGAGAGTTTGGCGCCAACCAGCGTGTGAGGACATTAACGTTCCATGGAGGTGAAACTGGACCACAGTAACACTTCTAATCTATTGTTAGTTTGCGCAAACTTCCAGGCGAGGTTTAACGTGTGTTGTGCATCCCATAATTTTTGAAATATTTCAGATCAAAAGGTGGAAAATGCGATGATCGAGTTAATGAAATTGTTGAAGATATAACAGGCCCCGGAAAAAAAGTGTTCATGGTGACAAAGTCCTACTACATACGACGTTTAAAAGTGGATTTGCGAAAACACGAAGTCCGGCTAAAGGTAACGAATTCGGACTTCGGAACAAAATGTGACTTCGCGCCAGCAGACTCATCCACCTTTCTGCCACTCAGGGCGAAATTGCTTGCAGCTGTTCGAGAAGCACGGAGGAACAGGCGCTTTCCCTTCATTAAAACAACAACCCTGCAGTTAGTTCAGTTAGGCCTAGAATGCAAAAGCTGTTGCAAATTTAAAGAATTAAATAGATTATAAAGTTGCCTGGGGCTCCATCAGTTAATTTCCTTAATTTATGGATTTTCGTGTGTGTGTGTGTGTGTGTGTGTGTGTGTGTGTGTGTGTGTGTGTGTGTGTGTGTGTGTGTGAGTGTGAGAGAGAGAGAGTAAGTAGACGAAGTAGGAAGTAGGTGAGCACATAAACAGGGCATTTGGACCATTTCATTATGTTCATTACGGGAAAAGCTCTGGATCGCCGTGACCCCGAGTAGAATAGAGCGGCTAAGGAGGATGGATAGATGGATAGATGACAGTAATAGTCATTTTGTGGAAGTGGACATCACTGCAAGTTACTGTTGAACTCGTTCATAATGGAGCCACTCAAATCATTTCAAAATAATCCCTGTAGTAAAAATGGAAACAGTTGAATACTTCCAGTCGGGTTCTGTGGGTTCGGAACATGGTGTAATCGCAATGCTGTTCCTAATTGTACACTGACTGAACCAGAACGAATTCTTACTTCCCTTAAAATATTATAGTTTTAGTACATTTTTATTCCAGAATTTGATTTAATATAGTGATACCTTCCACCGCTGCTATTCACGTACAATTGTGAGCAATTTTAATTGAATTTATTTTATATAGATGATGTGGTATAAATATTAAATAGCCTTAACTTGCCATGTATTTTGAATATCGGTAAGCAGTGAATATTTAAATTAATGTGGAATTTTAATTATTTTTATTTCTAAACGTTGTTAAACCTATTGCTCTAGTTATTTGCAGAAAAATTTATTGAATTTTGGAGAACTATTAATCAGTGCTAAAATAAGTTATTCATGTTTTAACATTCTGGAACAACAAAATTATTAAAGCAAAGACAATTGTATACAAACAACTAACAATTATATAAAACAATATAAATTAGTGAAAAATACAATTAGGCATTATCTATGTCTGGAAGAAAATCATAAAATATGTTTTAAATAGTACACATGACTACAAATGAAACAAAACATTGAATTACTATAGTGTACTACAGAAACAGAGGAGTCATTTAATGGGATATAAAATGAATGTTTTAATGAAAAACTTTTTCAAGGCATCTCTATGATTGTATATAAATGGCATGTATGCATTAATACATGACCCCATAGGAATTATAACTCAGCCATAAGGTCCAAAAAGCAGGGATCATTATTATTATGGAAGTCTACAGTGCAAAGTTGTTCTTGTCAAAATTATTTTTCACTTTTTGTACACTTTCCATTTAGTTAACACTTTTCCCCAAATCAGCTTGCAGTGTCGAGATATTTGCAGTGATTTTAGTAGCCACACGTTAAAATGTAGTCAGCATTTCCATCCTTTGGATTTGGTACATGTTTTGCATACAAAACATCAAATTCAGCATCCTGTTAGCCTATATTTCATTAGACTATATTTGGATTTGTTTAATGCTCTGAATAAAAAGATGTCTAATTTTCTTTTACTGCTAAACGTATGTATATAAAAGTTGGATGTCCATTTAATGAATGGACATCAAAGCTTGAAATCTGGCATGAGAGTTTCTCTACAGAATCTGAGTTTCACAATTTTGGAAAATTTGAAATTTTCAAAAATTGGAGGTATGTGGAGGTCATGTACCTCCCACTATAAGGAATATGTAATTTGTTTTTTGTTAGAGTGGACCACTGTAGTGTGATGTGTTTTCATTCACTGCTGATGAGTGGTACCCATCATCCACTGATGAAACGGACAGGTGAATGCCTCAACTTGCCAGAACATATTCCCTCTCTATTAGTATGAAAACAAATCCTATGCAGTACAAGTGCAAATCCTATACACTTATTGAGAAAAAAGGAATGGCAGCTTACCTTTAAGGAATGCCTGCATTGTTATCTTTTGTTTTTTTAGCAGTCAGTCTTATGACCCTAATGTGGTCCGAGATGTAGGAATACTGTGCAGTAGTGTGTTTCTTTCTCCTTAGCTGATTTGTATCCATACTCTACCAAAGTAGTTAACAAAAAAGCATGATGCCGTATGAAAAATTTTCTTTGGGGTACTAAATGAATACTACCCCTGCTGTTAAATAGGCTGCTGTGTTTTGTTTTGGAAAAAAGTTCTTGACACAGCTCTATGTACTTGGATTCTATTAGACATGGCTCTTGTCATCGCCCCCTGCTGCTGCTGGAGTGTTTTTTTTAAACACTTCAAAAGTAATAATTAATACAGAGGATATTTATTCGTATTTATTAGTAATTATTAACCTTTATGTAGCTGACCCATTTCTTCAAGGGAAATTGCAGTGTTAGATGATCAATTTTAGAGTGATTTATACATTTTTCTAACAATGTATTCTTTATCAATTCAAGATGATGGATGAAAGGTAATACAGTAGGGTCAGGACTCATACTAAGGACCTTGAGACTACAAAATGATAGCTCCTCTGTGGATTTCAAATGATATTACAAAATTATATTTTCATCAGCACATAGCATCAAATTCACCTTATTTGTGTTCAAATCACTGGTTCCAGAACCCATTTCTTGGCAGGCATTATTATTATTATTATTATTAGTAGTAGTAGTAGTTTTAGTTGTAGTAGAAGCAGTAGTATCTTATAATTCCTTTCAATCATATTTCAGTAATTCAACTCTTTCAATTCCTACCCCAACAAGCAACCAAAGAAAATCACCCAAACTGTTCACCTAAAGAATGTGGATAGATCCAGAATGTTTCTCTTATTTTTAAATGCTTTTAATTTAGTCCATCTGTACAGAAACCACTTCTATTTTACTTTGTTGGAGTTCCAGCAAAATGCAGTTATGTGTCATTCTGGGTGGTTTCTGAGACTCTTTGTGCCTTTTTGCTGCTCCTCTTATAACTTACAGGAGCCCTGTTTTTAGCAAGATACGGGTCAAGTCCAGACAGGAGACAATATGGAATCATATGAGCCAATCATCCACAAATACAAACTTTGCATGATTTAAGCCTGACAAGGACAAAGCTGGATTCAAGATCAGGTGATTTTAGGTGTAGTTTCCTTTTTTCTTCTAGATTAATGGGTCTACCTATTGATGACTTTGGAATTTATGTCTGTATACATCTTGAATCCAGATGGCAAGGGTATTGTCCTACAGGTCAGTGAAGCATTTGTCCAGTTGCTAAAAACATTTAGGTGTATAACTATTGACTCCTCAGACATCTAAAGTACAATGAAAAGGCCCTGTGTTTCAAACCCCTCAGCTCACCACAGACGAATATAATATGTGATATGCATATGTGTCGGTTGGGATGTGATGTGCCATCATTACTTTATGAGCTCATAATTCAGAAGTATGCATCACATTGTTCAGTTGTCTGTACATGTACATTGGACTGTATTTGAATTTAAAGCAAATAGCCTATATATGTTATGTATCGTGTACACGTAGTATCACCTGAAACTTATACTGAATGAATACTTGAAATGCATCTTGTTGTTCTAGGTCATATTCAAGTGTGGCTCATGAAAGCTTTAGGATGCATTTAATTATTGTTAATGCTAGAACATTTCTGCATATGTGAACAAAACATTAACACATTCAGTTGATGAATTGCATCTTTAGAAAGAATTTCTACAGTCTCTACAGAACTTTTATGTTTGCATTATTTCTTTCAGTTCAAATATCATTCCTATTGATACCATCTATTATTTGTTACCATCTATTATTTATTTAAACCAGTAAAAATTAATGTACAGTAATGCTCAGGATGCATTCCTAGAAAGTGGGGTGTTAACCTAAACAGAACTTAATGGGTTCATTTTAACATTATATCTTAATAGATGTGTTGGTACACACATACACACACACACAGTGCACATAAAATGAAATCAAAAAGGATCTGATCTGGAACTGCCTGTGTGAGATTGCAATTTATGGAAAAAGAGAATGCCAGAGAGATGTGAGAATGAGAATTATTACAGTGTTAACAATAACAAAAAGTTGCACAAAGTCGAGCACACTATGCTTGTGTGTCATAATGATACAGAATGAGTGCTGTAATGAAACACTGAAATAGGGCAGCATTAAGTAGCATGTTACTGTTTTCACAAATATATCAACTACAAATGCTTTATTTGCAAAAGATTTTAGCTGTTGTTGCCTCAGTATGAACATGACACAAGTCATGAAGAGGCTGAAGACCTGCTTCAAAAACATTGCAAACAATGCAAGTACAAAGGTTGGTAAAATTGCTTAAATTAACCAAGAAAAGAGGTTCATGAACAAGAATTCTGCGAACTAGATTAACCAAATAGTAGAACAATATACATATGGTTTTTACACATGTTAGAAAGACTTCCTCAGAGCCGCACTATTGGCCACCAGTCCCCCTTGGGGCACTACAGTATGAAGTTAGAACAGTGTATTTTTACCTGTTCATAATGAATGCAGCCACATTTCTCAGCTCATACACTGATGCAAATTTGATGTCCTATTGTACATTTTGAATTGTTAGTATAGTAGATTTAGCTGGTTTCAACACAATTCACTTAGTCTCTCCTTGTTCCTAGTTAAAATAATCTCTGTCTGATTTTGAAAGATGAATGGAATTTTGGAATGCTAAAGTTACAGTGTACTTTTCCAAAGTGGAACACTGAAAACAACTTCAGGCCTGGGTTACTTTGAAACAGAAGTGTGTTTTTGATCGGTACATTTTCACTTATTTAGATAGCACTGCTCTGTCTCTCCCTGGGTTTCTGCTGTGAAAATAAAATATGAGAGTTTTAAAAGCACACTTAGAACTCTGTGGGAGCTTTTCTGCTGCCATGTTCAGGGTTTGTTGTAGGTGAATTTCTGTGTGCAGCTTTACTTCCCACACCATTTGACAGCCCACTCATGCTGTTTTAGAATCTTTCATTTACTGGCAATGCTTATTACTCATTATTTGTGAGGCATCATGAAAGTTCATGATATTATTAGATATATGCTGTTGTATTTGCTGCAAAGAGGCCTCCTGAAGAAACACGACAATTCCCCCAAGAGCCCAACACAAGCAATTAAGTAAAAACATGCAGACATGAGGAAGGCACCTTACTGCATTGGCTGTTAAATGGAAGCATAGTTCTGACAGACACAGTGCTCGCAGTATATCTTGTTTGTACTCATGTAACTCTGTAGGAAAATTTATGCTACATATTCATATTAGATCTTAGTGTAAAAAAGATATTTGTGTTTTGAAAGTTCAAAAATGGTTTCTGTTTTGTTTTCCCCTCATTTTTCCTTACTGTTTTGAGAACAAATTCTGTACATGGAAAGTGGAAAGATGCTGTACTGGTGATAAAACTATGCTGAACCTATGGATGTTATGATGAATGTCTTTCAAGATGAAATAGTCATCCTCAAGATATGTTGATTTCACCCAATTTGGATTTCAAGCACAGCTTAAAAGCTCAGCAGTGCCAGACATTACATTTTATTTATTTATTAAATACTTTTCTCCAAAGCTCTGTACAATAATTAAGTAATATTCAGCTGACACGTGTAACCAAGGTGACTTTGTTAAATAAACTGAACTCCCTGCAATCATCCACACACTTTCTTAACTGTACATAATAGCTACAAAATAGCTGAGCAAGTGCAGACACATGACATACATTTTTATAGATTAGTTAATGAAGGGAAATGCACTATTCTGTGTGATGTAAACTACTAAAGTAATTGTGAATTTTAATAGGATTTGGTGACATTTCTGCATTTTTGGGGACCGCAAATGCATAAAATATTTACATGTGAATGTAATTAATTATATCTTTGATTTATAAGAATTCAGCTTCCAGTTACGTCTTCGAGTTATGAGATTGAATTATGAAGCATTTTTTTGGAACACGTTACCTTTGTAAATAGGGTGAATACTATGCAAACATCAGGAACTGAACAGTTGTACAAATGGATTACATCTAGCAATGGTTTGACCAACATCAACTGAGGAAGGGCCATCAAACCACCAATCTTGTAAGAATCAGATGTGAAGGCACTGTATGAATTCTTAGCAGCAAAGTAAAGCTTTCTCCTGGAGCTTGTCTGAAAACTGCTTAGGAGAAAAGTTTTGCCTAAATAATTATAAGTTAAGCTCCTTGTAATGATTTACCCATTTTTACAGCCAGCTAATTTTTGCTGGGACAGTTCAGGATAACTCCTTGCTTTGGGTTACTGCAGGAGTAGGTGGAATTTAAACCAGGGGCTCTGACCATTGTTGGAAAATCTCTGAAAAAGAGTGTCTATGAGTATGTATACAAAAGGCTGAAATGGTGTGGTTGCTCATTCTTGTCTCACTGGTGATGGTCACACCAGGGCTGCTTCTTTTTGATGAGCTGAACCTCATGCTAATTTGTCTTTGTGGGGGCTGCAGCTTTGTCCACATGGCAGGAGTCAACCTGGGGCAAAACAAGTCACAGCAGGGCCTGAGGACATGGCCTGATGTGAAGAAAGGCAGGGCTGCAGGCAAGGTGGGGGTAGGGTCTGTACTCAAAGCATCTCACAGGGCCCTAAGGCAGCAGTGCTCTGCTGAAGTTGGTGTGAGGGCTGGTGCTTGGAATTGATAAAATTTTAATGATAACAAAAGCAAATCTAGTAAGTTCACTGAAAAAATGTACTAATGTGTTCTAATTTACTACTCTTTGGAATACACTGACACTACTATTCCCATATCCCACTTTCATTAAACACTTGTCCTGATTAGGGTAGTAGCAATCTACTACTAGGGTGCTAGGCTAAAAGTTTCCACCCTGGATGGATACCAGTGTATTGCAGGGTAGCCACACAACATAGGAAATGTGGAATCCCAAATTAACATGAAACATATGTTTTGGTGTGACCCCTTCATATGTCATGTTGGACAGTTTGGTTGCTTGACATTGTCAATGCTCTCATCCACTCTCATCCGACTCAGAAATGTGCATGGATGATGGCAGGATGGCAATGGATAGTGTGGCCGGAGCAAATTTCTCTGGGGAGGGGCTTTTTTAATGGCGGATTTTTACTATCTTAGTGGTTTTAATTTTTTAATGTTATACCCCAATGGCTAATTTTAAAGTTTTTACTCAATGTCAGGGGTCTCAAAAATTTTGTGAAAACAACTGCTTTGTTTAATCAGCTTTTGTCCTGTGCCTTTAACCTGTGTTTTTTGCAGGAAGTTCACCTCTGGGACCAGCAGGACATGACTGTCTTCTCTCGGGAATGGAGGACGGGTGAGTCCTACTGGAGCATAGGTGGCGTCCACTCTACAGGCGTGGGGATATTTTTTGGGGCAAATGCCTATGATAAGGTAAGGCCTTTTATCGTTGATTCTGGCCGGGTTTTGGGGTTGGATGTCGCGTGGAGAGGTTTGCGCATTCGAGTACTGCATGTCTGTGCTCCAGTAGAGGTCAGGTCCAATATCACTCTGTTAGAAGAGTTGGTCCCTCATTGTGTAACGGATAGGCATTTGATAATAGGAGGTGATTTCAACATCTTTTTAGAAGGCAAGGGTGATACTAGTGTTAAACATTTCAAACATTTTATTCACAGTTTTAGCCTCACTGACGGTTTTAAAAAGTGTAACCCCAGTGATCCAGGCATTACCTGGCGCAACAGCGACAGGGCCTGTAGTTCTTTGGACTACATTTTAGCATCTCCCTCTGTTGTTTTTAAGGGTGTAACTCTGTCCCCCCAATGACCATCAGATCACGTGATAGTTGAGGCCACAATCTGCAGCGTGGCCCCGTGTCATGGCCAGGGCTACTGGAAGCTCAACCTGGAAATTCTCCAGGAGAAGGAGTATAGGAACTTGTTTTATGGCAGTTTTTCTATGTGGCAGGAGGCCGTGGATGTATACCCTTCATTAGCTGAGTGGTGGGAGGCGGTCAAGGCTAAGGCTAAGGCCCTCACCGTTAATTATTGTGTCCACAAGGACGCTTTGTGTCACCGCGGCATCGCGAGTTTTTGATTACGAAAGGGCCGCGGAGATAAAGGCTGCTTTGAGGCGACTGCATGAGCAGCAGGTCAGGGCCTTTTTGTTTAGCACCAGAGTGAGAGCAGTCAAGGAGAATGAGAAGTGTACCTCCTATTTTTTCAACAAAGTGAAGGTATTGAAAACTAAGAGGGGTTTTTCCTCCTAACGGAACTCACAAGGGGAATCCTTCACAGATACTGTCCAGATGTTGAGGGTTGCATCTTGTTTTTATAGGGACCTTTTTAAAGTTAGGGAAACTGACCCAATGTTAGAAAGGAGCTTTTAGATAAGGTGTCATCTTGCGTCTCCAGAGTGCCCTCGGTAGCCTGGAAAGCTCCATTGCTTTGAGTGAGCTGACCAAAGTGCTTGGTAAAATGAACTGGCGTAAGGTTGTCGGCTTAGTTGGCCTGCCGGTGGAATTTTATTCCACCTTTTGGGACGTCTTAGGGCCGGTGTTTTTGCGTGAAGCTGAGGAGGTGCTTAGCCAGGGCATGCTGCCCAGAAGTATGAGGAATGGGGTGTTCTCCTTGTTGTACAAGAAAGGCGATAAAGCCAATCTTGTCAACTGGAGACACCTTACAATGCTTTGTCTAGATGCAAAGTTCATCGCGAAGGTTCTCACCGAGCCCCTGAAGTGGCTAATGGCCAATTTGGTCCACAGGGATCAAACCTGTGGAATTCCCAGGTGATCAGCAATTTGGAACTTGCACCTGGTTCAGGACGCGATAGCTTGGGCAGAAAACCAGAAGGTCTTCTTGACGCTGGTCAGCCTGGACCAGGAGAAGGCGTTTGATTGAGTTGACCACCACTTCTTGTTTAACACTTTAAGGAAGATGGCCCTTGGTTCCTGTGATGGGTGCGAACGCTGTACATGGAGGTAGATAGCCGTGTTACCATTATTGGCTGCCTTGCTGGTTGGATGTCCCAGCTTAGTGGGGTGAGGCAGGGCTGTCTGCTCTCCCCGCTCCTTTACACCCTTTACATCGAGCCACTGTCCACCACCGTTCACGCTCATCCCGGAATCAACGGCCTTCTCCTGCCTGGAAGCGGTGGTGAAGTTGTAAAGCTGGCCCAGTATGCAGACAACACTATGCTGTTTGTGTGTTCAAACCGGTCTCTCGGTCAAGCGCCGGACCTGGTCAAGATGTTTGCATGTGCTTCCAGTGCGGTGCTGAATCTCAGAAAGTTGCTCATCAAGTACTTTGGCAGCTGCAAAAATAGGACAGACGGCACCAGGGGTTTTCCCAGATGTGACGGTCCTCTCAAAGTGCTTGGGGTCAACTTCTTCGTGGAGGATACAGCCAGGGTGAACTGGGAGGAATGCTTGGCAAAGGCCAGATGGAAAATGGGATTGTGGAGGACCAGGTCCCTCTCCTTGAAGGTGGACATCCTCCCCACTTTGCTGTACTTAACGCAGGTGTACACCCTGCCCTTCTCTATGAGAAGAGGCCTTAGGAAGGACATTTTCGATCTTGTCTGGGGAAGCAGTTACGACTACGTCAGGAAGGAAGTCATGTGTCTTCCTAAGGAGGAGGGGGGAAGGGACGTGCCGGATATGCCCTTGAAACTGGATTTCCTCTTCTTTTCCCAGGTTTGTAACCATCTGGTAGCTCCATTGGAACATCCCCATCAGCACTTTGTGCGTCTTTGGCTGGGCCGTCCGATGCGTCACCTGATGAAGTGGCAGGTGCAGACTTGGGCATCCAGGGGGTGTTTGCAAAAATCCAGGCCAACCTCAAGTTTAGGATGGAGATAGATGTCACACAGTGGGGATATACAGAAGCCAAAGAGAGGTGGAAAGGCCTCTTTTGGCTGTAGCCTCAAAACGTTTTATAGCATCCTCTCCATCCTGGCTAAGTAACACACATCTGTTTTTGCATACAAGGACCTGTGACCCCTATTTTTGGTTGGTGTATGTGTTCACTTTTGTGTGTTTACCAGTGTGTTTATGTTTTATGTTAGGTGTAGGGTTTTACATATTTATTCACTTTTATATGTCTATATATTTAGTTGTATGTTTTTAGTATTTATTTATTTATACATATTTATTCCACATGTGGTGGAATTGTGGCTCCCATCATGCAATGTTGTGTAAATAGTTGGTTTGTCTAACCATGAGAGGAAGCCCAGGGCTTGGTAATGACCCTGAGGCTGTGTTGGTTGTATGATAGTTCTGCGGGTGGGTGTGTCGTTCAACACGCCGCAGAAGTTTGTGTTCCCACAACTCTGCTTTCCGAGCCCTTTGTCTGTAACGCTGCCAACACAGATTGTTACAGTGGTGTCAGAAGTGCAATGGGCGAAGAAGCAGATTTGAGTGGCATGCCTGAAAGGGATTGCTCCCAAGAGAGCGAAATCTGTTTCCTATGGGAACGAGTAGTGGATGTAGGCAAGAGTATCGAGCGGCTTTGGGAGAAATTGCGTGAGTATGAAAAGTGCATGGAGAAGACGGCGAGTGGAGCACCCCCACAGGACCAGCGGAGTGGCGCGGCAGATTTTCCAGCTTTGCGGGACAGCAAAGTGCTGCAGCAGCTGCGCACGGAGGAGCTTCAGCAGGTCCACTTGCCGCAATACTCCGGCAGTGAACCCTGGGAGCTGTTCGATGTGCAGCTCCTGTTGGCAGTGCAGCACAATGGATGAAGCGACTCCACCATGGTGGTGCAGCTGGGATTGGCGCTGGAGGGACAAGCGCTGATGGTCTTGTTGGACGTCGCTCCCAAGCAGCACGGTGACTTGTCTGTCCTAATGGCCGCCCTCAAACGCTGTTTTGGGCAATAAGAAGCACCGCTCTGCTACCACAACCATCTACTGAAGAGGCGCCGTGGCAGGGGAGAGTGCTTGGGAGAGCTGGTGGTGGACATTCAATTGTTGGCTGGTGTTGGGCATTCAGTTGTTGGCACAGTGCGCTTACCCTACATATCCGCCGGAAGTGCAGAAAGACCTGGCCCTAGATGCGGTCCTCTGAGCCCTGGCACCAAAATGGCTCCAGCAGCACATGAGCCTCGCTGCTCCTGTCAGCCTGGAGGGAGCCCTGGAAGAGGCGGAATGTGCGGAGGCCATTCTGGGCGATACTGCTGAGTGCGAGGTGCGAGCGCATGTACCATTGCCGGGCATTGGTGGCCAGCGGTGCTGCGGAAAACAGGGCTGCGTGGCACGACAGCCAGGCAGCACTCACCTGTTGGCGCTGCAAGAGGCATGGGCACCGTGCATGCGACTGTCGAGAGCCCCAAACTCTGGGGAAGCATCGCGGGTGGGACACCAGCAGAGGGGATGTGCCGTTAGGGGAGTGTTCATCAAACCGGCGAGGAAATTGTCTGCGCAGCTGCCATCACTTGGCGGAAGTGAGCACACCGTCCTCGGGGTGCCCAGAGGGCTGCGGGGAAGGATGGAGCCAGACCGCTGGAGGAGGCGCAGGCAGGGCAGGTGCAACAGTCCCGGATGGCAAGTGGTCAGAGCAAGAGGTGTGTGGTCTCGCTGGGGACCTGTACGACCGCCACTGTGCAGGAGCGTGCGCTTGGGGACTCCAAACCTGACACAGGGCGGCGGCAAGGAGCAACGGGACTGAAACCAGGTGTGAGGCAACCCACCTGGCCTGAGGTGGCTGCCTGCGGGTCCCCACCTGTGCAACGATGGGAGCGCCACGTTACCCCCTGTCCATGCACCGTGTGCGTCACCAGGACGGTCGACCCTTAAGGGGAAAGCTGTGTAACGTGTGGTGGAATTGTGGCTCCCATCATGCAGTGTTGTGTAAATAGTTGGTTTGTCTAATAATGAGAGGAAGCCCAGGGCTTGGCAACAACCTTGAGGCTGTGTTGGTTGTACGATAGTTCTGTGGGTGGGCATGTCATTTGACATGCCGCGGAAGAATAAAGTTTGTGTTCCCACAACTCTGCCTTCCAAGCCCTTTGTCCGTAACACTGCCAGCGCAGATTGTTACAATATATTTATTATATATGTTTATTCATATTTAACATTTGGTTGATTGTTAGTCCCTTGATTACATTTTTGAGTATTTGTCTTTAATAATTTTTAATTTAAAAAGGGAAGATGTGTTTACACCCACAAATGTATGTTGAGTCTGGCAGTACTCTGGAACAGGCCAGGGGACCGCTCATCTTCTGCGGTGGAGTCTGCTGGTAAGTTTCCTTTAACCTTTTAGCTAGCCTTGGGGTATGTTTTTAACTGTTTTAAATTTTTACGGTCATGTTTTGTGAATATTTGTTGGTTTTAAACTAGGGTTTTATAAACTAGTTTCAATTTTTACATGACGAGTTTATTTATTGTAGTGGTTTCTGTTAGTATTTTTAATAAAGTTGGAGATGATGAATGGAGAGATTATAACTGTCAAGTGGGACAGTTTGGTGATGCTTGACACTACTTGTCAATGCATGTCCATTCTGATCCGGGAAAAAAAAATGTTTTAGCCTGTGGAAGGAAACCTAGGAAAGCATGGAGACTAAGCAAGCTACACACAGCCAAACACTAATTTGAAAATATGCTTCGCATGCACCCCTATGACACCTCAGTGTCCTTTTGTCACCCTGGCAATTTTATATGGCACTGATAAGTTAATAACAATGTGGTGGTTTCATGGTACATTAGATGCACACTATGCGCCTTAAGATACCATTTAAAAATTGAACATAAAACTATCTAGCTGCCACAAAGTAGTTTTGCCTTTTCTTACTGAAAAACATACTATAGTCTTCATAAAATGGTCTGCTTTGCTGGCCATCAACCTGAGTGTAAACCATCCTTTATAAATTAAATCCTATGTAGTGGAGTTTGTGTTAAAATAAGCTGGATGATAGAGTTGTGGCACATTATTTTTTAAAAATTGATTAATGACAAAATACACCAATGTCAGTGCATCACAGCAACACAGAGACAGGAACAATACATTGAAATATTGCAAATACTTACCCAAATATAATACGACATAAGAGCTAATGGTTACAATATTTCAAAGGGGGTGGGGGTCTGGTAGCATTAAAAAGCTTCAGGAAAATGTCCAGACATGCTGGAATTCATTCAAATGATCATGTGGGTCAGTTGTTGAATTTTCCAGTAAAAGAAAGATAAAGACCTGAGTCGTCCACATTTTTGTACAGGAAGCTTTTGCTGTAGACCACAGAAATAAAATACATATCCTTGCCAAATGTATCATAGTCAATCTATTTACATTCCATAACTTCATCAAGAAACAAGTTTGGGCTGTGGCTTTTGTGGCACATTATTTAATAACATTGCACTATGGGCTGATTATTTAGTTGTTAAGGGAACAGTGGAGATACAATCCGTTGTTCAGTGAATCACACACTGAAGCCATATTTACTGTAAAAACCCAAAGGCCATGGTGATAGGTAATAGTTTGCCAGTGGGGGAGGCCACATTGTTTTTGTTTTTTACACAATCAGTCCCTTGTTCATACAGGGGAGCGTGACCTGCTTGCTGATGTCACTTCAGCATTTTTCAGTACATTCCATATCATCTGATTTATGGCAGTTTTATTTCATAGCAGATGTCACTCATTGCCAGTTACAGTGGAATACTTCATCTTTATGCCTCCAGTTACTGCTTGTTTCAAAAGCTTTCAAGTCTTAAAAACTAAAATTTGAATTATTTTGACCTTTGAAATAAATTATTATATGATTATAGTTTGATAATAGATTGTGTAGTCATTGTCAAGACTCACTTGTCCTGTATAGGGTCATTGAGGTTTCAGAGACTATCCTAGAAAGAGAGAGGGAGGTCAAGTCACAGGTGGGCTCTAAAAGTTTCTATCAGGCATGTAGTTTGGTGTTGTAACCAGGTTGCTGAGAGAAAACAACCAGGGAGGTTAACGCATACAGTTTACTCTATTACCACAGCCACTATCTAAAGATAGTGGTTTCCACCAGAAACCAGGGTTAGTAATCACACTCGTCACAACTGTAATAACACTGGAGACCGGAAAGGTTCTTTTGTAACTCATGGTACCAACGAGTAGGTTTGTTGGGGCGGTAGCTAGGACATATCTGAATTCTGGATGCAGTTCGATGTCCGAAAGCTCATGTGTTGTTCTTGTGAGCCTTTTATTTCCTGGATCATGTCCTTTTACCGTGATCACGTGACTAGCGCATGATGTGATAGTTTCTCATAATCGCTGTTTTTCTATTTGGATTTCGACACCAGCACCATCAGCGGCACGTACTTTTTCATAGTTTTGGATCATCCTGTGTTAAGTTCTCCTCCATTACCCCTTGTCTGCTATTTTACCTGAACTTCATTAATCATGGCCATCATTTGGACCCATGAAACTATATCAGCAAGTGTGGTCAGAGTAAATTCATTTGCATTGTTTTTACTGATTTCTGTTATTGCATTAACAGTTCAATTATTACATAAACAACAAGCCACGTCATTACAAACGTTTGTACACTTGCTTGTTCACACAATTATCTAATTAGCCAATCATGTAGCAGCAGCACAATACATAAGCTCACACAGACACTGGTCATGAATGTTCACTTCAAACTTCAGAATGCGGGAAAAAAATGTCATCTAAGGAACATTGTTGGTGCCAGATGAGGTGGTTTAAGTATTTCAGAAACTGCTGCTTCCCTTGGATTTTCACACACACAGTCTCCAGAATCAATAGTGTGGCATGAAAAAAAAAGAATATTCGGTGAGTGGCAGGTTTGTCGATGGAAATGCCATCTTAACGAGAAAGGTCAGAGGAGAATCACCAGACTGGTTTGAGCTGATAGGAAGGCTACAGTAACTCAGATTACCACTCTTTACAACAGTGGTGAGCATAAAAAAAAATATATATATATATATATATATATATATATATACACACACACACACACAACATATTGAAACTTAAGTTGGATTAGATATAGCAGAAGACTACATCAGGTTCTACATCTGTCAGCCAGGAATAAGAAGCTGAGGCAACAGAGGCTCCATAAACATGACAATGAATTCAATGTACTTCAGTGGCCTCACCAGTCACCAGATCTGAATCAAACAGAGCACCTTTGGGATGTGATGGAATGGCAGAGTGACAGCATGAATGTGCAGCTGACAAATCTGTAACAATTACAAAATGCAATCATGTAAATAAGGACCAGAACCTCTAAGGAATGGTTCCAGCATCTTGAATTCATGCCAGAAAGAATTCAGGCTGTTCTGAGACCCAAAGGCTGAGGATCCTAATTCTGTAGTAGAATGGTGTTCCTAATAAAGTGGCCGGTGAGAGAGAGCGCGAGAGAGAGAGAGAGAAAGTGTGTGTGTGTGTGTGTGTGTGTGTGTGTGTGTGTGTGTGTGTGTGTACCAAAAAGCAGATATAGACAGCCATACGGTACAATATAATTAAAAAAGGAGAAACTGCCTTGTTATATGATTTATATCAATTAAAAGTCATTTTGTTCATTTTAATGGAGTTTGAGGATACTTTAATATAAATGTTTCAGTTTTTGGGCTCAGAAATACATAAACATTTTTGACAATTGAAACTTATACTAATTGGGTTTTTGATTTATGAGCATTCACCTTACAAAGGATTTTCAGGAACGAATTACTATACTTTTGCAAGATGGGGGATGACTGTAAAGCCTTGATGGTTAAATACGTGTTTTTCTTTCCTGTTGTCAGACAGTACTGTGGCTGACAAATGATAAATGGGATAGATGTGACTAGAGGAGTGCCTGGAGCATCTCCATGAAGGAAAGGAACTGCTAAATGAATAAATGTAAATTTAAACATATTCCTGACTGACCAGCCTTAAATCCAAGCACTAGTCTAAAAACTGTACATTGGGGTAGTATGTACTGTAATATACCCATTGAAATGCAGGGGTTAAATGTATCTTGATTCCCAGTTAGAATTCTAAACCTGAGAGAGGTACTAAATCTTAACTGCTTCATTAAAATGTAAACTCTGTATTGGGATTTGGATTACAAAACATCTGCAACACTACTAATTCAGTGATGATAACAGCAAAGAATGTGAGTAATGGTCAGTCCACAGTTATGAATTTGTGAGAAAGGCAATGAATGTGGCTGCACATATGGGCTCCTACACTTTGGGCACTATCTGATCAGCTCCTTAGGATGCTGTTGTTCCAAGGAGCTCACCTGACTCCCGGCACTAATTCATCAGTGCCAGAGAGGTCCATCCACTGAAGAGAGGCTAGCTGCGCTGATAGCCTTTCCCACAGTGGGGTAATTGGATGCCAGCACCTGCTGTGGCAGGATAAGTTATAGGCCTGGGTGGCCCAAGGCCTATTTGAGATTGCCCATCAGGCAACATGATCATTCTGTTTCTTGCTTCTTTTGTCTGTTGGATCTCAGGCAAGGGTCTCTGTCCTGCACTCTCCTGTTGTAAGGCCTGTCTGGAAGACATAACAAAGCACAAGAAAAATCATTAGGCCCCTTTCTGTAAAAAACCTCCAAAAATCTATATATTAAAAGATTATGTGCAGTGAATACAGTAAAGATCGTTTGTTCTGTTTTTACATAGCACAGTATTTGGGGTTGGGAATTTCTGAAGAGATGTTTTACCTATTATACAGCTCATCGCAATACTGAAGACTAAATGACTATTTCACGTCTCACATAAAGGTGAGAACTATACTACACTATAGCTTGGTCACAAACAGTATCACTTTATATGTATTTGACACTTTATACTTAAATCTGCATGAGTACTGCATGAATGTGTGTGGTGTTACAAATGGTAAAATCTCAGATTCATTTTCTGCCAAAATGTGTTTGAAACATCTGTCTTTGTGACATACTTAGCAGATCCTTCATTGTCAATGCAATTTTCTATGTGCAGCACCAGAAAAGAGTCTGGAATTATGACAGTATTTACTTTCCAATAGTCAGCGCAGAGCCTAACACTTTCAATAGGCTTGAGCATGAGTATACTGGGGAAGGTCCACAGATTTCTACTGGGGCATTAAAACCCATTTTCAACTGGATATGTTACTTCTTGCTGCATCAATTTTTGTTTATCTTGACTAGCTCAGTAGGTGTTCCGTCCAATTTGTGGACTATTTGAAACGTCAATGTCATGCTTCAACATCATTTGATGCTGCATAGCTTTCAATAAGTTTGGATATTTATAAATCAAATTCCTTATATCTAAATGCTGGTCTTCACTAAATACTTTAAAGAACTCAAAAAGCCATTTTCAGGATTACACAGTCTAGTTAAACAGACTGTGAGACCATCTCATCATAGCTAGTTGAATTATCAACAGAGGCAGATAGAACTAGTTCTGTTTCACAAAAAGGGTGCCCAAAAACCAGCTCAGCCGGACTAAAATGAAAGAATTTGTGAACAAATTCATGTAAAACAAGCATAGTCATAAATCAACTTCAAATTCCTTTTTTTCCAAGTTCATACTTTATTGACTAGTAAAACCTCCCCAAAGCTCAATGTAATTCTGGATTAAATGCAGATGTCTTGTGACTGATTGATGGTTGTTTTAAAACCTGAGAAACTTACTTAGAGATAAAATTGGTGCCTTGGTCTGTTTGTATAGTTTTGGACAGACTGAAGATTGATTAAAGAAAATCAAAGCTTTACATATGTCTCAGTAGTGATGAAATGTAGAGGAATGGCTTCAAAAAAAAGCAAGAGTAAGAAAATACTGGTTGCCACTTTTTTGTTCTGGGCAAGAAATCAACATAATTAGAATCAGGTTCTCAAAGCTGACAGTCACTTTCAGGAGAGATAGAAGACTTTTCTTCAAGATCAGTAAATAAGAAAGAGATGTCTACCTTGCTAATTTTCACAACACAGACAGGAAACTGTAGCTGCAACACATCTGGATATATATGGGTCATCTAAGACTTCTGGCTGTAACACTGCAGTCAGGGCGCAGACGCGGGCCAATGTCAAATGAAGAATCTTGTTTATTGTTAGGTGTTGTTCCAAAGTCGTAGTCACAAGACAAGCGTGGGTCAAAACCAGGAGTCAGTCCACAAGAAGCGAAGAAACAAACAAGGGTAAAGGACAAACGATATCCAAAAGACAAAACAGGTCAATAACCAGAGAAGCAGACAGAAAGAACGCTCAGTACCCACAGACAAGCCATAGCAATACTTTGCACTGGTCGCTTCTAACATACACGTACTTATATGGGTAGAAAACGGGAACAGGTGCAAGGAAATCAGGAGGGGGCGGAGAGCCTGAGCCAGGGGGTGTCACACTGGCAAATGAACATGGCCAGACACCAAATCAGATTTCAAGTGAACATTGTGGAGAGGGACTTTCATAGGACTGAGTTCAATTCCACAAACTACAACAGACAAACCACAAATATTTTATTCACTGAAATCCAGCACATTATGAAGAATAAAAGACTGCACTACGTCTGCATCTTGCAATATGGTGACAGTGACATAATTATTTGTTGCACTAGATACCAAAACATATCCCTTTAAAATAAAAGCCTTGAAAGCAGACTGACATTGATCCTGGTTAGATGGAACAGTTGGTTTACAGTCTGAGTTTATTTTCACTGGAGCACTAATTTTGTTTTTCACAGCACAACTGACAAATAAATGACCAGGCTGACGGCAATAAAAACAAAGACATTTATCTTCTGAACACGAACACGAAATGTTACCAGGTGACTGTGTCGATCCATCACTTTCACTAGTCCTGACAAATGCTTTAACACATGTACTCTTTTTTTTTAAAAAAAGAGTGTCTCTACTTAGAGAGGTAGTGCCTGCTAGTATGTAAAGGAGCAAAAAAACAGTCCAGTTAGTGAACACCAACACATTTATTAGCACTGCAGCAAGATGTTACTTGCTGCTTATTCAAATGCACAATAATACATTCAGGAAGGGTGTTTGTAAAATTTCTACCAGCAATTGAAATTCCTCAGATGTTTCCACCTTTGAGATATGACATCATTTTTAACAGTAACAGAGTACAAGTAACAGAATCTTCATGTGAAATCTGTTCAAATTTTGTAAAATATGAATCAGTTTCAGACTCTCTGAATAGAGGAACCAAGGCAATATGTTTACTCAAGTCAAATTCATTGATGGACGAGTTGGAATTATGATCATGATGTTGTTGTGGATAGAGTCTCTTTTGCAGCCTGAAGCTGAAAGTGCAGTTTCCTGCTCTTGCTGCATGGTGACCAGTTCCAGTTCTGTCAGCTTATTGGTTATAGTCATGTCAGCATGCTCACAAACAAACTCAGTTTCTGCTGGCATCACAGGATGTATCCAGGCTTCCATACCTGCTGGTAGAGTGCCAGTCTCGTTTAAGGCAGCACCTAGACTTTCTGCATCAGGTTGGCCTGACAACACACATTCCTCAACCAATGTCTCAAGAAAGGAGTTCTTGAATCCCCCTTTCTCACCACTACGGGGCATAATGATACTATGAAATTCAGCTAAAGTAAGTTTTACAACACAATTTGAAGGCAGAGAGTGAAAATGTCTAGTGTTGCGACGTAACACTGGGAATGGGGCTAGAATTGACCTGCCCGGAAAGAAACTAAGATGTTAAGCTTACACACAGGTTATATGACTTTTTTGTTTTATTTTATTAGAGAAATCACAAAACCATCTCTCCTACCCTTTTACTATTGTCTATAACTAAATAAACAAACAACAACAACAAAAACAACACACGCCATTCTATCTTGGCTAACCCTAAGTAGAAAAATTATACAACAGAAAATGGCACACCCCCTTCCAAATTTCTCTGGCCCCAAGAAATGGTTTTCAATCTGTGATTGCACAGGATCAACATCCTTCAATTGGCTTCCAGCTGGCATGCACATAGGGCCCCCAAGGTGGTGCTCTCAGGGCTTGGCAGGAATGCCTCAATAGTGGAAAACCTGAGAATAATATACTCATATCCCCATCATGAACTTCTCTGTATAAATTAGTGCAGAGAACCACAGAGGTAACACAACAAAGATCACACATCTGAAGATAACAAGTGAAAGAAAATCAAAAACCTAATATTAGACTTCTGACACATTATGTATTATATTACAATTCCTTATTATCAATGTCTTTCCCAATTCGATGGGTAAGCATTTAGTGGTTAAGCTGGAGTTTTCATTTTATTGTTCTGTCTAATTTTCCACTGTCACTTATGACCATGTGGTGACTGAAAGAACATTGGTCTGTAGATTGGCAGGGTTGACAAGTGTGCGCATCACTTGGTGGAAGCCATGTGGCAGACCGAGGACATGTTTGGAAGGGCGAACCTCTCATCAGAATTAGGGATGCCTTGGAATCCCTGGGCGAAGCTGGCAGCTTTTGTAGTGGAAAGAAAAATTTCCTTTGCCTTCATCACCATGTTGCCTCCCAAAACCACCCAAAGATAGGAAGTAGGAAATGGACAGCTATAGGACAATACTAACAAAATATTATTCAGTTCAATTGCATTTTGAGTACAACACAACGCCTCAAAGCACTTAAAAAATGCAAAAATAAAAAAAGCACAGTGACATGAAACAGTTATTACAAGTAATAAATGTCATTTACATTTAAAAATCTGTGTAGGAAGAAAAAAGAACAGAGAAGAAAAAATGTTAGTGGAGGGGAAAAAACTCTCTGATGGCTTAAGGTCAGATTCCTGCCCAACTTTCTTGAACATAGTAATAGTTTACCATTATGACAAAATGTTAGTGCTTATAGCAAGAAATTTCTGGAATATCACATAGCCATCCCAACTTTCTGCTTCTTTGTTCTTTGGTCATCAGGTGATGTGTGGATCAGAGAAGCACTGAATCAGCAATTGAAGAAAGAATAAAATCACAGTAGCAGTAATACTACGAGCCACTGCTTTTGTTTATTCTCAGCAACTTCTTTCAGGAGTTAGTATTAGACTAGCAGTACATTTTTGTGGATGCTTGTAATCTGGGCTTAGAGTTCACTGGAAGGCTGAAACCTGCCATGAGGCAAGATTAATATTTTACAGTCTTGTAAAAGTGGGTCCCACTCTTCAATTGGGACTAACTGAACAAAAAGAGGTAGAGTTGATGTGGTGGTGGGGATGCAGAAAACAGGGTAGTAGGGGAAGAAGTTCTTTGGTTTTTGTATACACATATAATGACTAGGTGTGCACAGAGGTTTGGTCTAACACTTCGCTGCAAAAATATTGAGTTGTTTGATTGGTTGTGACAGTCTGGAGTATATCTTAGAATCACTGGACAATTTTAGTTTTCAGTTTCAGTGTGAAAGAAAACCCAAGTTAAACTACTTTCTCACAGCACCTGGGCTGTTCATGCATAGGTTTGAATCTGTCTCAGCCTGTGTGGGACAAACATGCACATGTTCTCCCCTTGTCTGCACGGTTTCCTCCCACAACAAAAAACATCTTTCAGGTTAATTGTTCACTCTAAATGGTAATGCGTTCCTGAATTCTGCTGGTGTTGTTGGCTTGTCATTTGGTCTTCATTTTTTCATTTTGTTTACACTTGAATAATGGTAGCAGTTAAGTTGAGGTTATCATTTACCTTGTAGTCACACATTGTGGTAAGGGTCAGGCATTTTATGTGGAAATTCATTGGCAGCTTACAATACTAAATAAGCAGCTTTACTCATTTATTCAGTGTGATATCATTATCTTGTGAATTTGTTTTAATCACCACTAGTCACTTTCAAGGGTTGTACAGTAGGTGTACAACTGAAGGCAGAAACCATCTGCTAATCCCAGAATCATGGGTCACCAGTCCACCGCATGGTGGCCACACACAATCATGCACATATGCATTTAGAGTGACCAGTTAACCTAAAAAGTGGTGAGAGGAAAGTGGAACATCCAGAGGAAACCTGCACAAACACAGGGCATTGCAAATAATGAGTTGGTTAATAACTGACATTGAAAAGTGGTTTGTAGAAATTATTTTTCAGTTATTTAAAGTTACACTGGTTCCAACTTGGAATTAGACTTGAAATTTTGTCTCATAACAAAAATTTACTGTACAATATTTGTTTTCAGCTGTTCAATTTAATACTGATTGTTGAGTTCTGATCCCATGTGCCTTCTATACCACCTGTTCCAAATTCCTGTTCCCTGCATGCACCCATGCCTGCTCTCCACTAGCCTCAGCTGGTCTTTGTGTTCCCATGTCTTCCAACTCCTACAGTCTCCAAGTCTATGTATTACCATGCCTTCCATTTCCTCCAGTTTCTATTGATCCAAATCTCAGCGCCTCTGTTCACAGGTCACTGGATCATCACAGCACTGTGTTTACATTGTCAGAGAAATTTTTCTGTCTAGGGATAGCTGACAGTAATAACCTGCTCAAGGAAGCAGAATTTTAAGGAAGAAACACCAAGATGACTTACAGCTGCAGAGGTGTGCAGGGGAGACCTGTTGTATCACCGGAATTACATCGTAGGGTCTCCTCGAACATTACAGCTCCATTTTTATACCTATTGATTTCAGTCTTAGTAACGGAACCCATGGTAACAAGACGCAAACTTCAAGTTCATACCATTAATATAATTATGTCTTATAACAATAGTAAACATCAATATAACAATAATCAATGAACCTTACTAGTAATATCTGTTATTACAGTAGTCAAAAGAAAAATGTTTGAATATAGCAATGGCTTCGTAGTGGTACGATAAAAATATGGCAACCACTTCTGAACGTATTATTAACTAAATTTAACAAAAACACCAAAAAAAAATGTTATATGTTTCTACACAAATTTGTTGCATGATTAACAGTTTGCAACCAAACCTATGTGAAGAAGAAGTGAGCGCTCTGGATTTAAACATTTATACTGAAAATCCAAGAAAAACGATATACTTATGGCTGTATATGTATACAACACAGCATCTGGGCTGTTTGCATGTAATTTTTAATCCATCTCAATCTGAGTGGGGTTCTCAAGTTCTCCCCCTGTTTCCATGGGTTTCTACTGGATGCTCTGGTTTTTTTCCCCACAATCCAAAGACATCCATCTCAGGTTAACTGGTGACTCTAAATTACAGATAGTCTGTGACATTGTGAGTTTCCCTACCTTACAATGGACTGATTCCTTGTGTAACTTTCTTAGCTTTGTGTCCTGTGCTTGTAGGATAGGCTCTGGATGGCGCTGGATGGCTGCAACTCTTGGATAAGTGTTTTGATGCTATATATTTTTCATTTGATTGTGAGAATGTCTTATGCTTTGTTTATGCTATTGTAAGGATATTCATGCTATAAAAGTTGTTAATAAATAAATGGTTATATTCCATTTTTGTAAACACTCAAAAATCCTGACTTGAATTCTGTTCTCGCTGAAAGTATCCTTCACGAACCCTGAATTACTCCATTAAAAATGTTCTACCTGTATAAATGAGTCATTTTTTTTAGACTAATTACACATTACTTTGGAGAATAGCACTAGCTGCATAGATTAATTGTAATAATAACATTCAATATACTTCAAGTGCAAAGTTTACCTTAATCAATGGTTGCAGTTGATTAAAAATGTCAATATATAATAGGAATTAGGAAGCATATTGTTGGTTTTGTTACGGAAGAAGTGTTTCTTTTATTGTTTCCAGCATAATGTAGGGATTAATACACTGGATTTAAAAACAGCAGACTGTCACTACTGAGGGAGTAATAAGCTTCTGGGTATGCATCTTGTCCCAAAATGCATGATACAAGCAGCTAATACAACAGGTAATGTACTAGAAGACACTAGAAGAATGTGTAAGGTCCACATATACTGAGCCAGATTTGCACCTATGCCTGAAAAAGGTCAAGTGCTGTGAAGGAGTGTTGTACCACCTGCTGTGCCACCCTCCTGAAAAGCACTCAAATTTGGTAATTGAGCCCTTTGTTGGACAACACGTTTCTGAATCATTTGCTGAATTTCAAATTCATGTCCCATTTTTAAGTGAAATGTTGTATAAAGACAAATGTGTCTAGCTCCATATGAAGTTACCCTGACACAACACATACTTTTGTTGAGGACAAGTCTGGCTGCTATGGTTGACTCCAGAACTGCTGCAGGATCCCCCTCAACCCTCTCTCATTTGATGGGATTATGGCAGGTTTTTTTGCTATGTTTAAGACTGGTCATTTATTTATTTGCTTATGTTATTTCTGATTTGGGCAGACAGACATCTCAGCCAGAGAGGAACAGAACTACTTCTCATACATACTGTACATCCACCTCATTAATCTATATGAAAAAGGAGTCTGCCCCATGAGCACAATGACTGCTGAAACATTTATTCACACTCAACAGGTACAAGTAATCCCCTGATGAATGTTTTCCTGATACACACCTGTTCACTGTCAGTACAGAGTAAGGCAAAAGGCTTAAAATCATACTTTTACACACTGCCAGAAAACATTAAATATTCACTTGTTAGTGTTCACTTGAATATAACTTACACCCATATATTACCAAAACATGGGGTCAGAGTAGTTAGCTGTGGAGTTGCCTATAGTTCTCACCCTAAGCAAAAGTTATGCTATACCACTCAAAATGACTACCATAATATCAAAAGCCATCAGAGGATGGGATTTGATATTATGGTAGTCATCAGAACAACACACTGATGAGGACCTGTGAGACAATATACTATTGCATCAGACTATGATGTGCTTTTTTTTAACCTGTTAGTGGCATTCCAGTCTTGCACAAAACGATACCTTCCTCTATTTCATTATCCTTTTCATCATATGATGTCTACTTAGTTGGAATGTCCAGAAAAAGGATTTTGCTGTTTGATGTCCGACTCATACGATGAATTAACCTTAGAGAGCAAATCTCTCTCTTGATGTAGTCATACAAAGACAAGTTTGAAATTTTAATATCATAACCAGCAGTTCCAGGACTCAGTGTTTGCTTTCTGTAGGCAATTGTGCAAAGGATTCAGCCTGCTCAGTGGTGTGTGATTTAAGTGTTAAAAGCTGGGGATGCAACCTTTTTAATGGTTGCAACAGTAAATATTTGCAGAAAAATCAGCATCTTTGTTTTAAACTTGTGCTTGAAGTATGTGTAATGACATTAGATACATAAAATTTTTAGGATTGACGGATTTGACTTTTTTTTTTGTTTTTCAAGGGAAATAAAAATTACTTTCTGAAAGCAGAAAAAGTTACATTTTTTCAAATGAACAGGACAATCATCTCAACACAAGTCTTTTAAAAGCTTGGAGTAGTTGAACATCTGGTAGTCCATGTAGTAGAAGTCATAGACCTGCTGCCTGTCAGATGCATTAAGCTATGCAAAATACTGCTGAGTGATATGAGTAGAAGTGCGCTCTGCTTGTGGGTTTTTGTCCTGGGGAACATGAGGTTGTGGGGGGGGGCACCAGTGATGTGCAGCAGGAAGTCGGCATCCCATTGCATAGTCTTGAACTTGCTGATAACATCAAAGTCCAACAAGCAGGGGCTGCAGAGGTTGCCATCTGGCTCCCAGTGAATGTCCATGTGCACAGGCCAATGTACATCCAACAGGTACTGCACAAATTTGTTGAAGGCGGTAACAGTGCCTGTCTTAGGTGTAGCTTGTGAAGCATTTTCCTGTTACTGTGAGATGACTGGCCTTCCAAATACTAGGTGGTAGTAGGTTTTGGGGTTCTCAAACTTGTCCCTGAAGGCAAACAAGAGCTTCTTCAGCAGTTCTTGCACAAAGAGCACTTTGGTGTAGGACTCCAGGTGGTGGGTAATGCCCTGCTGTTTGAAACTGTCCAGTCGACAGAGCTGGTTGCCATAGTGCACAGCATTATGCTGGATATCCTGTGTGTAAGAGGCCAAGCCCTCTAGCATCATCAGAACCTACTTCCAGTTAGAGCAGCCAGCCTTGAGAACTTTGCAGTACAGGAGTTTGTGCTTGTTTTCCACAAAAATGGGTGATACATGCTGGAGCATTACAACATGTGGGCTATGACTATGGTACCGGGCACATACCTCCCTCAAAGGGTGCTTGCAGGCCTCCTGGACACAGAGTAGGCGATCTCAACTATTTTGTGGGGTGTCCCCAGTCGCAGTGTGCCCTGTGTTCTTCAGAAGCAGCTTCCGGTGCTGTTTGATGACACAGGCATGGGCTGCTTTACAGGTTAGCCTGGTCAATTTGGAAACAGGGAGCTGCATGGGCTGGATGACCTTTGATTCGGCACCAATTCAGTATGTCCATTCTCCTTGTGCTCTGTGTACAGGTCCTGCAACACATACAGAAATGGAGTCAAACATCTTACAGTGAGTAAGCTGAAAGACACCACTGAGCAAAATGGTCCTTGCTATTGGCTAGGGAAGAACATTTTCAAATGTAATGAGCTCATATTCTGGTTTACCACATGGTGGCACTATCGCACTACTTTAAAGTGTTTGAAACTTTTTAGCTAGTCCCACCTTCTGCATGTGGATGTAAGGCAGTCAAAACATCCTGAAGGGACCATATATTAAGCTATATATTCTAATTTTCAAAGTTTTTTTGTATACATCTTTCTTTTCCTATCTGACGACCTTGCTGGGAAGCAATAGGCACCATATACATATGTTCAAATTAAACTTGTATGATCTGAGGAGTTAAAAATATATCCACAACATTAACAAGGTCATTTTGACATAGAGGAAGCTAAATTTCTGCTGCCCAATATGTGGCAGGTAAGGTGCTGCAGCTTTTAGAGACTTCAGTTGAGCTTTGTAATAACTATGTGGTGAGGAGGCGAAAGACAAGGAAGAAAGTGACAAGACTGGGATGTTGTTCACCTGGATTATAACTGTACTTCATCTGCATTGATTTCCACAGCAAAGATGTGAATGCATAGGAGCAAGTGAGGGTGAAGTGAAGTTATACATGTAGCCTGTTTCTCAGTTCCCTGGTGACAGCCTAATCTGCTTACAGGGGCCAGGCTTAAACCTGTAAATATTGAAACCATTGCCGTACGCGAATTCCTCACGAACAGGCTACACACTGCTGCCTTGGTGAGTCACCATGGTCTTCAGTCCACCTATTCTTATTGTTAGAACATCAAGATAAAATTTACAGATTCATTACACTTCACCACACATTCAAAACAGTTCCTCCAAAGGAATCATATTGTAGTGAAGTTGTTATTACACTTTAACCTTGATAGTCTCATTTCATGTTACTGTGATGCATTTTGATATCTCAGGTACCCTTATAATAGCATCCAATACAGCTACCCAGTCATGCCCACAACCTGAATCTCCCTTATAGGCATACTTTTCTGAAAAGCGCAACTTTGCTGTTCTGGTGAGCACAGCAGGATCTTCCACGCTTTTGTCCCTCACTTCTCCTCTATGGCTGCTATCCAAGAATGTTTGAATGAAGACCAACCTACAATAACTGTTCCCTCATCATGTCTGCAGTTCAGCTATACACAGAATGTGGTAGGCAGAACAAAGCTTCAGTCTTTGCATGCAGTAACTTGTTTTCTAATGCTAAACCAACCAGGTGCTTAGCCTTTGACTATTACATTTTTCTCGTGTCAGTGACTCATGCTGAACTTTTTTCTACTCCTGCCTGTTTCTCATACTTTTTTTAACTTTTTACAGCCACAAAGTTGGATTTTTCTTTGCCCACTCGCAGGATTAGCCTAAATAGACACAACATGATCAACTGCAGTCAGTGCATAGCAATTTATGGAAGAGCCATTACTGGCAACTCCCCTGGTGCTAAAGGTCTGGCAGAAGAAAGAAAGAAATTAGTGCAAACAACCCATCTGATAGCTGTATACGTTTTTCTCCATCTGTATGCACTACTGCTCTTACCTTAGAGTGTGGCAAGCTTGGTAATCCTTAGAGGCAACACAGCTGAACAAGCTACAATCAATGATTGAAACTCACTGTAACTGTGTAACACATTATACATACATCCTTGAGCCAGAAAATTAGTATGCTGTTCTTATAACTATATTTTCAGTTAATATTAAATACATTATTTTAAACAATATTTGAACTAAATGCGATTCCATGTAAATAAGCAAGCAGGACAATTTTGTCTCTGAAAATCAGCATATGCGGCCTTTGAAATGAATCCTGTTGAGATCAGTGTGACAGGTTTGGGTGACAATTTTTTGAATTGTGGTGTAGCACAACAAAAACACAATAAAAATCCATAAAGTATAAAAAAAATAAGCAGAGGCTCAGCAGTGTGGCCTTTTTTCTGTTTATTAACTTCAGCCACAAAATTTTGCTGTATATTCACAAGAGCAGGGTATGTGGTTTTGGGGGGGAGAGTGAGGACAATGGGGAGGTTAGAGGCAGGGAGGGGTGATGGGGTGGGGCACTTCAACAAATGGACAGATGGCTTCTGGGTGTGGAAATATGTACATATTGAACTGTTTCCCTACTCTACTGAATGCTGATGGTAAAGAGCTCGACGTTTTAGGTACATTCCTTGAGGTAGCAGAAGGGTATGCTAAAGTACAGGCCCATACAAGAAACACTTCTTCAGAAATACATATTAAATACAATACAGATGCAAGTTACATAAAGTGCATCAAGTATAGATGTAATAGGTACTTATAAGACCCCTAGCAATCAGTCTAATTTATGAGTGTCAAACCATAACCCTAAAGACCATTTTATAAAAAATAAAATTAAGCTTATAGATAAGCATGACAATTGCTAGTGTTATACAGTGTGATCTAAAAACAGATTTTTTTTTAATGCACTGGAGACAGGATTATTTCCTTGCCCAATGACACAGGCTGCTGATGAGATGTCCTCACACATTCACAACAATCTGTTCAGTTGCAAATAGCCTCAGCACCACCTGGTGACCTCAAATATAAGAGCATCCTACCTCAGCCCCTTGGCTTACTGCATGGTGGCCTTCTTTCAAAGTCTTTAAGCAATGTGCCATTTAGAATTCACAGATGTAATGAAGCTGGAAGGAGCAATCCAGCCATAGTTGTGCTTCTATGATTATTATTATTTGAGGGTGGGAGGGGTACTTGAGATTCAGCAATAAAAACAAAGGCTGAAGGTTTGACAGCAGTTATGGAGAACAGTGAATAAAAAAAAATCAATTCTTACAAGGCAGTTTTTTGTTTATGCACACATTTACTGTCTATTTTCAAATTTCACTGGGATTACACATACAGCCCCTCCACACTAATCCAACAAACCTACCTCCTACACCACAGCAAGCAAGCCCTAATACGCCACCTTGTAAGCTCTTCAACTGGGGTCATCAGGTAGGCACCTTCCTTCATTGGTGTTTCGCTGATTTAGGCCCACAACACCTCCGGAAGGTTCAGCAGTGAGGCCTGGCGTCCCAGACCCACCCCCTCCAAGCTTACCAGATCATAAGTCCACATAGCCCCTGGTAACAGGCCATGTGGCCCTTATGCACCACATCCACTAACACGTACATTTACACCCAATTTCCCCACTCCAATTGAGCTCTCCTCATCCACAACCATCAACTAGCCCTTTCAGCTACTTCTGCCAATTCTTTCACCGCTTCCCTTAAATTACACCCTCTAATTCTAAACTCATACAGCAAGGAAGTAATAGTTCTCGCAACAAAGCCTCTAACTCCTACCTCTACTGGCTTAACGTATGCCTGCCACTCACGCTCATGAACTTCAGCCACTAGGTCTGCGTATTTACACTTCTTCCTTTCATAAGCTCCTTCAACTTCATCTTCAAATGGTACTGTCAGCTCTATGAAATAAACTATCCGCCTATCCTCTAAATACAGCACTATATCCGGCCTCAATGTAGTGACCGCAATACACTGTGGGACCTGTAGTTTTTTACCCACGTCCACCTCTAATTTCCAGTCCCTCACTTCCACCCAATTATCTACTCTGACCCTTTGCTTCTGCTTTACATTTCCCTGCCCCTCACCAACAAAGGTAATCATCTTATTACTACCAGCAACACGCATAGAGTTAACTTCTAGACGCTTCCTATCAATCACCGCCTCCAGAGAACGAAGCTCCTGATTATGCCTCCACGCATAGCGTCTTTGCGATAAACTAACCTTACATGACAACAAAACATGCTTCAGCGTCCCATTCCCTGCACAAAGTTTGCAGCTTGCATCCTCACCTACCCAATGTCCAAGGTTCTGCAGAGTTGGTAGGATGTCATAGGTGGCCCCCAGCAGGAACTTCACACGGCTTGCATGCATCGCCCACAGCTCTCGCCAGGTGATCCTATGTTTCTCTACACCATTCCATTTCAGCCACTCTCCCTGATTTATTTGCAACGCAGCAAATCACCATACTTCCTGTTCCTGTTCCTGTTCCTGTTCTTGTTCCTGTTCCTGTAGGAAGCCAATAATCATTTGCCTTCTCTCAGATGATGTGGCCCTATTAAACGCTTTCCACGAGTCACCTGATCCTAGCCCTACCCTCCCCCTTTGCACATGACCTATTATATCTCTATGTTGTAGCACTCTCTTCACTAATTGCACCGCCTCTCATGCCTTCCATTTCCTTCCTGTTTTCGTGATTGGTGCTGCTGCTTTTATTAGCGCATCCTTTAACCCTGCTACTAACATGTCACGACTTGCCTTCGCACACTTAAATTCCTCCACTAAGCTAGTTAGCGGCAACTCCATTATTCCTCTTCCAAACCATGCTATGCTACTTAAACAGTGCAGCACTCCCTTTCGAGCCTCTCCGCTTCACTAATCGCAATGTCATATATTGTAAACAGCCACCTTACACGCAGCCACAAACCAAACTGTAAACACCACAATTTAATTTCCCTGGCAAAAAGGACTTATCAATACTATCTAGAGCCTTGACCATCTCCTCCCTCAAATACATGACTTGTTCCTTGTCGTTCAAAGCTGCACTATACCATCTACCTAAACTCTTAACCGGTTTCTCCAATACAGAAAATAAAGTAATCAAGATTTAGCACTTTTCCAACATATAGCTATATCAGCAAGTAAGACAATCCCCAGACTTCTCCTGTCTGTGCCAAGACAATTCATTTTAGGGAAGTGTACATTAGAGTATAATATTGAAATCACTTGTTTTGTTTTAGAAATCTTAATTTTTTTCTAAGCAATAAAGAAAAAACTGTCCTTCTATTATCTGCGTTAACAGTATGATTCAGTTGGTTTGGCATTCCCTCATCTGTCTTCATCCCACAATACTGCCTTCAGGCTTTCCACTCAGAAACCACCTGGTAGGTCTGTTCAGCTCAGAACTATCCATGTCTCATAAAAGAGGGGTGGATTTAATGGTTTGGGGGCCATAGGCAAAGGTAGATTAGTTTTATCTGTCTAAATAACTGTGAGTAGTTGTTAAAATGCCTTTTCACTGCTACTTAGACTGCTTAGGACTGCAAAGACCCAGGCTGTATCCTTCCTGTATGTTAATCTGTCAGAATAACATTATGTACTCAGTAATTTATGAAACATCAGTTGAACCCACAATACACTCTTAAATTCATGCCCTTATACCTTCTTCTTCACTTATGCTTCCTGGACTGCTGCACTAGTGTTTAAAAGTAGCTGTTGTTAGCCAGAGTTTTAATTTGCAGGGATTAAAAAAACAGGACAGGATGTCTAATGAATAAAAAAATCAGAACATTTGTTTTGCAATCACTCTGTCTAAATTTTCTTCAACAGTTTCTTGGTATCATAGACCGGATCCCAAACAGCTGAACCACATTCGAGGGTACACCTCTGCAAAGACCTCCAAGATCATTTAAAATGTAAGAACCTCTTTTGGTTCTCTTTTTGTTTGGTCCTGTTTGACTGCACCCTGCCTGGAACAGTGACATGATCATTGTATGAAAACAGGATAAGTAATTTGGACACATATGCATATTAGTCCGATATCAGTGCGTAGGGTTACAGGCGCTTGTATAATAGCCAGAAGTCTTGCAAGATTAGTCAAATATATGAGCAATGTCATGTAGACATACAAAACCACGAAAAGTGTGAGTTGTCTACTGGATTATGTGTTTCAAAATAACTTAAATGTTTCAGCACATAGTACTAGTTGCAAGATAATTTAACTGGGTGAGCACAAGTAGGTTATACAGCCAGAAGTAATTAAATGTGAAATTTCTGTTTTTCTTTGTTGCCTGTTGTGTGTATGCAATACAGTGTCTGTTAACGTTATGGGAGCCAATCAATTGACATCTAAGGATGTCGAATTGACTGCATTCATGTTAAATAATTATGGTACCAAATCAGTTCATAGAACAGAAAAATGGTTGAAATGGACCTGATGCAGTGTCAGGGATGTAGCATTGCTTTATAGCTAAGTCGTGGAGGGAAAGCAACCAAGGGGGCGAATGCATGTAGTTAAATCTACAAATGCCACCTGACACAGTTAGCAGTTTCCACCAGAAAACGACATCTGAAACCACATTGAACACAAGGACAATGACAACACATGAGAGGAAGGAAAACCTCAATGACTCACTCACAGTCGACGTGTGTTTCAAGTTAACTGGTTATTATAAATTGCTCATAGTGTGTGTGGCTGCCCTGCAATGTACTGGCATCTTCTATAATTTATTTACTCTGAACCTAGTGCTTAGTGAGTGGACAATAGGCTGTCGACTGCCGCAACCCTGTTCAGGAAATGTAGATAAGGATGGATGGACCTTCACTAATTAAAAAAGTTTAGTTTGCTTTGTTTATACGCATCATTAATACCCCACAATATACAGGTCGCAAACACCATACTGACATGGACACATTTTTCTGGCTCTACACAGATACACTACTTACAAGACAGAAAAAATTTCCCTACACACACAGCACTGCATACTTTGATGATGTAAGTGTGATATTTGGTGTTAGACAGTATATATTGTTTTTTTTTCCCTTTCACTGCTATGACAGGTGCTGGCATCATACTCCATGGTGTTCACATGTTTAACAGCAGTAGTAATACTTTTCTTTTTCAACATTTCTTATAAGTGCTCACAAGCTTCTGACATTGCTCCTTTGGAATGTTACCCCATTCCTCATGTATTAAGTCTTCCAGTTTATTGATATTCGTTGGCTTCTGTCCTGCCATGGTTTTTTTTTCAAATCCTACCAAAGATTCTAAATGGGATTTAAATCTGGGGCTAGAGACAGTTACTGAAGGAAATTCCAGAACTGTTTCCTGAACCCAGCTTTGGTTGTCTTGAATGTACGTTTGGGATCATTGACTTGCTGGACAACCCAATGATCACTAAGCTTCAAATTATGCACTGATGGCATCACATTCTTTTCCCAAAAGGCCTGATATTTCTTTGAATCCATAATGCCAGTCATGTACATAAGACTTCCAGTTTCAGCAGCAGCAAAACACCCCCACAACAGGACTAATCCACCACCATTTTTAATGATATTTTTGTCATACCCCTCTACATCCTTGGACTAGACATATCTATCTACCCATGGGTCCAAACACTTCCAGTTTAGTCTCATCTCTCCATAAAAAATGCTCCTAAAATTCCATAGGCTTATCCAAATAATATTTTGTGTATGCAAGTTGATTTTTCATGTACTTCTTGTTTAAAAATGGAGTGCAGTGAGATGTCTGGTCATGAAGGTCTTGCTTGTTTAATATTTTTACAGTCTGTACTGATACTTCTGTTCCAGCTTTTAGCAGTCTTTCTGCTAGATCTGCAAGTCTTTGGCAGTAATACAATATTTTTGTTTTAGCTGTGTTTCTTAGCTTGATCGCAGTTGATGTAATTTTGTTTTTTCTTCCATGTTCAGGTAAGTCAACTGTTATCTTATAGCATTTAGATTTGCGTATAATGTTGACAGCTATGTCTCTTGGATCTTTAAGTGAGCTGGAAATCTTCTTGCATCCATAGCCTTTCTGATGCAGTGGTAATATTTCTTCCCAACTTTTGTCAGAGCTCCTTTGCCAGGTTTGAAAATCAGCTTGACATTGATGTGAACAAGTGCATGGGTGGTATTAGTATGTGTGTCATAGCAAGAGAAAATCAAGTGTCTTTAAGGATTCTGAAAATGTTGTGTTTCAACAAAAATTCATAGCTTTACTGTAGCTTAGAGGAACTTGAATTGTTACAGGTGGAGGAGTGGTCCAAGATCCCCGCTACAGGTGTTCTCCAGTGGTATTATACATTGGAAGAAGAGGCCCAGTGCGGTTATTTTCTACAGGAGAGGCTTTACCAAATATTAATTGTGGAGGTGCCATTAATTTTGAATCAAAGTACAAAAAAAAAGGAAAAAAATGATGCACAATAAAATGTTTTGTTTTCAAAATTATTGCATTAAAAGGGCACACAAAAGGGCACTATTTTCTATTTTACAAAGACTGACAGCAACTTTGTAAAGCCCTGAAGACCAAGGCCAGTTTGCTCCCCAAGTCTGTGGTGCTACTGCAGGGGGGATGAGCAGCACCAGAGATATTGCACTGATGCTGACATCCTGTTCTCGTAGGTATGGCAGCTGTGCGCTGAAGCACCTGCTCACTCACCATGTTCCTTTTTCACTCTTAAAAATGCAAAAATAAATCAAAAAGGAATATTATACAAACAAAACAAGAAATGCTAGAAGAACAAAAACAGACTATAGAAAAAACTTCAAATATGTGCAAAATGTGTAAATTTTTAGAGTAACTGAAGCTAAAGATCACTAGAGCTGAAACCGTGCTTGAAAGGAGCATGAAAAACAAGAGTTTTTTGTCATTAAAATTTACTTTGGATTCCAAATTTTGCAAGTAAAACAACCAGATTAAGCTGAAAAGTATGCAGTAAATCATTGTCATTACACAGGTGATCCTTAATGAATCTGCACGGACCTGTCAAGAACTACTGTCTATATGTAGACAGTACAACGGTGAACCCCTTGGAGATGAAGTTTGAGGTAAAAATTCCACACAGAATGTGAATTTTATAGATCTTACCTGTTCCAGTTCATTTTCAGGTTGTTCGAGGAGATGTTAAGAAATGTTGTTAAGATATTAAGAGACCACGACACTCAACAGTATTTGTAGTCACAGATTTTTTGACATAGTGGGTTTTGGTCTTGCACATGAATGTAAGGACCATTTTATCAATTACCTTGCATACAGAAGTATCAACATGAAGAGCTGGATAGTTAAAGTCTGGAGATACTTCTAGCCTTACCAAGCTTACCAAGTTCTGCCTCTCAAGGTTGAGTCTCATTGCGTCCAGAAATGAAATCTTTTGTGTGCTTTTTCAGTAATAGGGTTAAATTGTACCTCGTACTGTCTTTAGTTGAAACAGTACCCAGATACTTAACCACAGATATTAGTGGGACACTACTTCCTAAAATTTTCTTCATCTATATTTAGGTTAACTACATGCAGAAACAAGTAGGAGGAAGCCTAGTCTGAATCCTTAAGCATAGATCAGATCATGGAGAAGTAACAAATTTCAACTTGATGGAATAGTTTTCAGCTTTGATATTGGGTTCTGAGGATTCTAATGCTTAATTAAAATCTACAAAGAAGTTTCTAGCTATTATTATTTACTAGTTAGTGTAATAAATCCAAAACTAACCATAATATTAGTTGTAATATGTTGGTTTATGAAAACCCAAACTGTCTCATCAATAATGTAGTCACCCTCTTGGCTCTTTTAGCAAAGATAAGCAAAAGTTTTAATTTTTATTTATTTATTTATTATTTTGCAATTTCTGATAGAATTGAGAGAGGCTGAGTTTCCAGAGTAGTTAGATTTATACATATTAATTTAAAAATTAGCATATGAAGTCTTAGTTTAGTCATTAATAATTCTCCCATCAGTATTTGTAGTGCTCATAGCTGAGCTCTCAAGATGAACTTTCTTTGACCTAAATGTACAGAGTTCTTCTCAACCTACTTATGTTTAGATCTTAAAAAGGCCCCATGTAGACTAATTCTGTAGTTTTATTTCAATTTGTTTCATCTTCAGAAAGGTCTTCAACTGCTTCATTGGAGCGCGCTGCCATTTTAGACTGTGAATACTGATTTTACTTACAAGGTAGGAACATCATGTAGAATCTGTTTAGAGTGAGTATTTTGGTGCAAGTAAAATTTTATCCTGCTACAGTTTATCTGTGCATGATCAGACCTCCAATGACCAGATATTGGAATGACCAGATATTTCATTGCAAAACAAAATAAATATTTATATATACGCCAGAATTTTAAAAAATAGACATATGAAAGAAAATGATTAGCTGGTGACATGAAACAGAAATTGTTTTTTAAAAAACCAATGGGGTGGTTCTTCCAAGAAATGGAAACAAAACACATGGGTTAGCAACTAATGACATAATGAGGCTAGGGAATTTAATGCCAGAAGATGAGATGCAGAGATGTAGCATGTAGGATTTAATTTTAACTTTAAGTATGTTGGAAACACTGATGCAAAGAGATGAATCAGTGCAATTTCTGACCCCTATGTGTCCTGCAGAAGTCCTTCTTCAACTTGTCCTTCGGGGTAACAATTGATGCGGACAATGTATGGTCTGTCCTGTTAGTTTCAAAGATGCCAGAGAGCTATACCACTTGAATGGCGAAGTATGCTTTTCTGTGGCCTGCTATTATTACTGTCAAATACATATTTATGTTAAGCTAGATAAGTTAGAGATTTGTCATGTCAGCAAAGCTCTTGAGCTGCAAACAGTTGTTTGGTCAGGACAAATAACTGTCAGTTCTATAAAGAAACCTGGGACAAAGGTGTCAGTTAGATAAGTGATAATGTAATGAAATACTTTCAGTTGGTGTAGGCTGGTAAGTTTATTCCCATGTGAGTTCAGTGGCAGGAATGAAGTTGAGCACAAAGGAAAGTTTTGTATTTTTAATCTCTTTGCTCATGTTCTGTAGCCCTGCAGCTTTTTTGTTAGAAAATCAGTTACTGTTGAATGTAATTCTAGATAGTATTTCTGTACTGACAGATCAAAAACAATATGTTGCAGAAAGGAACTGATGAACTTGAGAATGTGTTCGTGGACATGAAATCAAGTACAGTGATGGGTTAGTAAAATCATGTATTATAATACATTATTGGTGAAAAATGACAAAATATGCCCAAGAAAGCTTTGCTAAAGGCAAATGCAGGATAAGGACAGTGTAGAAAATCTGTAGAACATGTTTATGCATGTGTGTGTTTGTGTGTGTGTGAGAGAAGGGAAGAAGATGGTGCAGGTTGGCATACAGTTACCTTCCAAAGTATCACGTGCTAAATGAAGCAGGACTAAATAGAACAGAAGCAGGATAGACCTTGTGGAATACTGTTACACATCTGGGCATTATTACTGGTGAATATTACAATTAACACCACGATTATGTGCTTTTCTTCCTTCTGTCTTCTCTTCCACTTTCCTGACTCTGTAAGTTATCTGAATATCTAACACTTGAATTTTTATCAAGCAGCTGTTATTTCCACTAGACAATGCAACATCAGATGGTACGATTGCTGTTGTTTCAAGGGCCATCACCTTGAGCCTGCATTTAAATTTATATTGCCTTGCAAAAGTATTCACACTCCTTGAAAGTTGTCAACACTGCCTGGAATATATTTAAACATTTTTTTCAGTCAGTATTTTGTTGTGAACTTGTATGATCTAACAATAAATTTTGCAGCAAAATAAGATATTTGTTTGCAGATATTTTAAAGAAAAAAAAATGAAATATGCCACTTGCATAAGTATTCAGACCCCAAGCATTAATATTTGATAGTAGTTTTCAAATAGTACCACAATGGGATTGAGGTCAGGTGATTGACCCAGTGTAGGAGATTCACACTTTTTTGTTTTTGAGCCAATCCAGTGCTGCTTTGGCCTTGTGCTTGGGACCATTCTCCTACAGAAAGGCGAACTTTATCTCAAGCTTCAATTTCTTAGCAGGCTAAAGCAGGTTCTCTAGTGTTTCCTTGTGTTTTGATTTATCCATTTTTCCTTCAAATTTGACAAGATGCCCTCCCTGTTAATGAAAAGCATTGCAAAAGCATGATACTACCACTACCATACTTCACTGATGGTGTTTGTTGAAGCGTGGGTTTTTACCACAGGTGCTTTGAATTTTGGCCAACATGCTGTACCATGATCTTTTCTGGCCACAAGACACACAAGACATTTTTTCCACACTTTAGGCAAACTTCAGATGTATTTAGATACAATCCTTTTTGAGTAAGCCCAATTTTATGCAGTACTCTTGATATAATGGGTTCCTCCAATTTCCTGTTGAGTGGGGCAGTTTGGTGACGCTTGACACTGTGTCAGTGCATGTCCATTCTGATCTGGGAAGGTAAATAAATAAACAAATAAACAAACAAACAAATAAATAAATAAATAAATGGGTGAACACTAACTGTAAGTCAGTTAATATTTTAAGTTTCTTTGAAGAAAAGTTTCAGCAAAATGAATAAACAGTGATACTGTAATACAGTGGAAACACTGGTGTGTTACAGTGCCTGAGTTTCAATTCAGTTCTGAATATTTGGATTTTTAATGCAGTCTGAAAACATGCAATGATGAAGGCATATACCATTGATATGATATGAATGATATACCATTTCATTCACTATGAAAACCATGTGAGTTGTTGTCATGAGTCATAAAATTGGAAATTTTTTCCACTTATATCCTATTTACCTATCTTAAATTGATAAATCATTGGAATAATAATTAACAGCAAACAGAAAATTTGTGACACTGATGACTTTGATAGCAGTGGCTGGTGTTGCCGATAGATACTTTTGTCTAAAGTCCTTTGTGCCGCATAACTGCATTTAATGTGTACTCTTTTTAAATAAATCTATTTATTTAAGTGCCTCAAAGAGGTGGATGCTGTGGATTACTTTGACACATGGCTTCCCTTAATTCAACATATTATAACACTGAACTCTCACTCCAAACCTCACACATGCACCCTCTCCTCTCCTATGTGTAACACAGAAACCCCAGTGGGGATAGTAACATGTGAAATGTCCTGCACTGTACATACTATGTTATAAATGTGCAAATTAGTGACAGCAATAAATGTTTTTCAATGTTGACCATGAGTGAATGCTGTTGGGTGGACTGCAGCAGCTCTGTGTTGTTCATGGAGCACCTGGGTGAATGTTCAGATTTTGTGTTTCAGTCTGTTCCAGCACTACTGCTACACCTATGGGGGCATGCGCCATACTTCCTACACCTGTATCTGTGGCTTACCTCCACACTGCATGCTCAGACACAGATGTACAATTTTTCTTCACTCTGCACTCACACATGTTGTGGTTCTCATGGGCACTTGGGTGGGGAAATCCTTCCCAGGACCCAGTGCCATCTGTATGGTTCCTTTTGGATGATAGTTGCTGTTTCTTGTTGAGGGGCTTCTGCTGTGTTTGGGTTTGCCATCATCTTATTGAAATATATGTGCAAATATATATCAATGATGTGCTTGAGTATGAAACAATTTTAGAGTATTTAAAAAACTAAACATCTAAATAGCTTTAGAGGAATTAAAGTCTCTGACATTTCATGACTGATGTTTCATGACTGAATGTATTTACTTGTGTAATTCATCACATGCTGCTGATTAAATAATATTCAGGAGCAGCTTTTGCTGTTCACACTTAATATATTCATACCCAAATGCACAGAATGCTTGACCAATGAACAGGGCAAATGAGGAAGATCATTTTAATAGAACCTCTTGGCAGCCCCTTATTCTGATAAGGGAGTGTTTCTGTCATATGGGCAGAGTAAAGCAAGTTTATTAGATATTCTGAAGCATTTCTACTTAAACACAAATAAATTACCATGTAGGGGGCAGTTTTGTATCGTTCCATTCTGCTTTTTAAGTTCACTTCCAGCTGCACATCAATAAAACTGACTGGCTTTTTTTCTTACTAGATGCTCATGTCTTCTTTGAATTGAATATTTTTTACTATGTTTACTAAAACCTTTTCTCTCAAGCACCTTTTTGAATTCAATAGTCTAATTCTGTAAGGCTACCATACTGAAAAAAACACTTCCATCTTGTCCTATTGTCATGCTGGTGCTCCCAGTGACAAAGTAATTGCCGATGGAGAAATGTGGTAAGTGTCATTTTTTTGTCAACTTTTAATATTATCGTCCGTTTCATTTGCTTTTCAAAATCTTGCTGAAACTTTAGAAAGTTTTACCGTCTATTACTTGTGTACTATTTATTCTTCTATCGTGTTTTATATGTGGCTTTCAGAAAGAGATTAAATTTTAGCACAATTTGCCTCTTTTCTTTTTTGGCTATTCCATTTAGATTGATAATGCACCATTTAGTGTCCAGTCTTTAAAACATCTTGTTTTCAATTACTCCGTTCACGCTCAGGATGTGTTGCTAGACAGCACTAAAAGGGGTAATTATAACAGATTTCATTAGATAGGTGACCTTACAAATACAGCACACCAATAATGAAATTTTATTGAAAAATCTCTCGTTTTAATCACATGTATATTTGTTTCTTGTTAATCTTCAGCACAAAGCTTTGTGTTTGAACAATGCAAGTCAGCTTGTCTTCATAATCTGCATATTAAAATGTCATTTTCAAACCTAAAAATGTATGTTTATTCTTATATTTTTAATCATGCTACATATTCTTCCCTTGCAGTTTGTTTGACTTGGGTGGGGAGTACTACTGCTACACCTCAGACATTAACTGCTCCTTTCCAGCTAATGGAAAGTTTACAGAGGATCAGAAGGGCTATCTGTGAGGCTGTGCTCAAGTCCTCCTGTGCTGTCATGGCTGCCATTAAACCAGGCACATCACATTCTCTTTTACTTTTACTGAGCTACTTGGTGCTGGTGGCGATCCAGCTGGCTTTCTCCATGCTGATTTTTACATTAGCATTATTGCTGAACAAAACACTGCCAAAATTAATGAAACTCATACCCATCTGGGCTGCTGTCTGTCACCTCCAGGCTTTTCAGCACCACTTTAGATACAGGAGTTTGCCACTGGTCACTTCACAGCAACTGCTTACTCAACAGTTCCTAAAATAACCTGACCTCCATTCTTAACATGACTATGAGAAGGATAAAATAAAGTTCAAATACTAATAGGCTAATTAATTTAGGCATTCAATGTATAATTTGTTTACCTAGTGATCTTTTAGAAAATTGCCATCAGGTTTCTAACTTGTATCTAGCTGATATCTCATGCTGGGTTTTGGAAGTTTTTTAACTTTTGTGTTAGAGTTAGCATAACCTAATGAACTTAGATATATTACAACATGTATTAGTGAAGAATAATGGAGACGACATATAACCGATGTAGCCCAGGGCTTAGCCCTGTGGTTTTTTTTAAAATTTACACATATCTTACTGTTTGGAAATGATGGTAGGTGAGTGATTGAAGGTCAACAGGAGACGAAGGTGATAAGGGAGAAGGAGTGAATTTCATTTCATCCTTAATGAAATGCTTTACCTGAACTTTCCAGATTTCAAAGTTTCCTTCCTGACTAGATGTAGGTACGACAGCAGAAAACGTACTCAAATCTATAAGTGCATCCCTGAGGCCTAACTACCCCATTGTCATGTTTCAGCAATTGTTCAACAATAACTTGTTTAACCTCTAATGGAGCACTGACACTGGGAGTATGATATTGCACTTCTGTGACATTAAATGCAACTCTTTTGTGAGGGGTTGAATTCACAAGTGTTTTTTCTACCCCACTAAAGCCAGCAAAATGTGATACAGCTTTCCAGGCCAAATCAGCAACATCCACCTGGTGTGTGGCTGAGAATACATCAATCTGTTGTTTCAGATCTACAACCATGTCTTGAATAATATCACTCAAAAGTGTATCTTGTGACACTGGTTTGCTAGTATTGACTTCATTACAATCCTAAATGTGCACAACTTCCCAACACTGACCAGAATACTTGTCCTCATAGTCCCTATCTAACAGTATTACAATTTCTGTATCACCAAACTCAAAAAGAATACCATTAGGGCAAAATTTTTTAACTCTTCTAAAATGAATTACCATCCCAAATTGCTGGTGCTGCATTATAGCAGGTTGTCTATTGCACAAGCTGGAAGGTGGTATTAAAAGTTGATACTTTATTGTGTATACTGGGGCTGTGAATATTTGGGTCTACCTGTACTGTTCCTTAACCATGATAAGTCATAATAGTTCAAGAACCCATGTAAGAAGACTGCCTTACATGGACCAAGATTTAAAGCTAACCAGATTACACAAATGGTAATGCATGCCAGTTGGAATCAAGTAGAAAGGAAAAAGATAATAGATCTTAGCAGTTGGTGACTCACTAATATTGAGTGTTGAGTACAAGAAGGAATAGCACTAAGCACAACTGAGAATTCTCTTGGTGAGGTGGGAAGTATAAGATGAGCAAGGACTGCTTTGCGTACAGATGACAATCCTTCAGAATTTCATAACTGAGTCATCAATAAAATGTTATAAAAACTATATTTATAAAATAATGACTTCTTAAACATGAAATCTCAATTATTACAAATAAAATAGGTGTGTGGAGAGAAGTTGTGTTTGTAAGTTAGTGACAAAAGTACTCGTTTATGGAAAGCTGATAATTTAAGTTTGATTTTGTCAGTGTTGTGGTTGCAAAATAAGAGGACATTAAGATCACCAAATTGTGAAAATACAAAAATATTTTGAAGTAGAAGTTGAGAATTTTAAGTAACGTTTTATTCAGTTTATCTTAAATGTATGATTCAAGGTAAAAAAAAATTGAGGCTGCCTTTATCGTTTATATTCATAACAAAAGATTTTTTGTTTGTAATGTATTTTATTCTTCCAAATAAATCAGAAACCATTTGGTCTACTAGTTAGTTAACTAGTGTGACTATCGATATGCAAAGATAGAGCCACATATGTTAATCTAGCAATGCCCTTTCATAAGTAAAGCTTTGAATTTTAGAGCAAAATCTCTTTGGAGTCAGAGTTTTTTCTTTGAATTCTCAATAATTGGATTAAAGTTGAGTGAGCATCTTCTTTTCTGATCTTTACTGATAATTATTCCCAAATAGGTAACATTATTTTTCACCAGAATATTTCTTATGCGATAAATATGGGAAAAGTCAAAGACTTTAACTACCATAAAGTCATTTTTTTAAAGTTAAGATGTAAACCTGAAGAGTTAGAGAAATTATGAATAATATTAAATGCAAGGTAAATTTGGTTGTTGCTTAGAAAAAGGGTAATCATCAGCTATTGATATTATTCCAATGAGCAATTGAAATTCCTCTAAGATTTCTCTTCAGTATAAAATGAGATAACAGTTAAGTAGCAAGCAGGAAGCGCTAAAGGGAGAGCGGACAGCCTTGCCTAATTCCTCTTTTTCCATTAAATCCAGGAGAGGTCCACATTTAACTTTAATTAACTTAAAGTGAACTGTTAGTGAATGGTTATATAAAGTTTTCACCATTGTATAAAGCATTGTTGTATAAAGTTTTTACAACCTTACAAAAAGAAGTCCCAAAGTTTTTCCAGAGAAGACAAAATAAATTTGTATATTTGACCATAAGCTTTATGGAAGTCTAAAAACCAAATGAAGCTGTTTTTTGTTATCAGGTTTGCTAGAGATGTGCCTATTCTTGGTAAAACCAGATTGAATTTCTTCAGTAATAGAGTCCAAAACAGCTTTGATCCTCTTGTTCACCTCCCTGTAGCTTTAAAGCAAGTTGTTCTACTTTGTTTTTGGTTTCGTTTAGTTCAGCACAGGCAAAGTCTATTGCTTTTTGAGACCCGCAGCGTGCAAGGCATCAGCACTCACCATCTTTTCGAAGGTATCTGAGTGTTCAGTAATCAGGGTTGAAAATGTTGATATCATTGCACCTGTTTCAAAGGATGGCTCTGCTTTGTCCTTCTTGTACAAAGGTTTGATAGGTTTATCAGGCAGTGAAACTGTACAAAAATCCTGCTCACCTCCGCTGCGTGTTGTAGAGATACCAGGGTGCACATAATTATTAGTTTCTCTAGTGTTTGTTGGTCTATCTTTATGTTTGCCTGTGTTAGGTATTATAAAAGTAAAATGTCACCCCCTACTCTTACAAATTTATTTGAAGTGAGTTCTAAAGACACGTGTGCTTTGATACCTCTGTTCTTTCGGCAGAAAGCCTTTTGACTTTTATTAATGCTTTATTCAAGAAAAATATACAGAACCTGCAGGAGTTACTATAGTCAACTAAACATGTAAGAATTATATATAAGAATACTCCAAAACCACACAGCATACAATTACATATAAGGTCAACCAAATATACAGTATTGTGCAAAAGTCTTAGGCATGCAATGTCAGTGTCTGTTGAGAAGTACAGGTAGATTCTGGTCTACCATCAGGGAGGTTTCTGATTGGTCCCGAATTCATTCTGCAGCCTGAGAATGACCTCAAACACCTAATCTCAGTCATACAGAACTATCTTGAGCAAAAAGCAGGAATCCTGCAACAGATGGTATGGTCCCCACAGAGCCCTGATCTCAACATGATCAAGTCAGTCTGGGAGGACATGCAGAGACAGTCAAAGTCTGCAGAAGAACTGTAGCCAGTTCCTCAAAATGTTTGGAAGAACCTACCAACCTCTACCTTAAACTGCATGCAAGTTTGCATAAGAGAATTGATGCTGTTTTAAAGGCAAAGGGTGGTCCCACCAAATATTGATCTGACTGAGGTTTTTTTGTCTACTGCACTTTTTAGAAGGTTTATTGATTAATAAGTATTCATGGCATTATTTTTGGAACCATCCTTGCTTTATAGCATTTTTCCCACAGGTGCCTAAGACTTTTGCACAGTACTGTATCAGATTATTGTCCAACAAGACAAATAAGCAAACAAACAAAGAAAGAAACAAGTAATGAGTTAAATACATCAGATGTTCAGATTACTTAATGTGAAAAAGGGAAACAACTGTATATACTCATACAAAACTATGAAAATACTGATATGCACACATATTAAACTATGAACTGTATATAGACGCACACATCAGCAAAAAAAGTTGCACTTGCAGACAAATATTGTCACTATTTTCATAATACATGATTATATACTTTAGACTGAATGTATAATTGCTGCCAACACCATTTAAAATGTAAGGGGCCAGTTCTTCCCAAAATATGTTTAAAATATGACATTTAAAAAATGGGCAAATAGAAGTTTTCTCATTTTGATTAAAAAAAATACACCCATCTCCAACCTCTGAAAATTTAGCACTTAAGAAGTTAAGTGGATAAATAGCATGAAAAATTTTGAAATGTACTTATTGGATTTTATCATTAAAACAAAAATTAATGGGCATGAGTCAATTTATGTCAGTGATATGAAAATTCCAAAAAAAAAAAAATCCCTGTATGAGTAATGGTATTTTTCTTTTGAAAAAGTCCACATATGTGCTTGCTGTTACATCTGTATATTGATTTAGTTCCATCAGCATTAGATTAGATTGTACAATTTTGATGTCTTCCTGGATCAAATGACTCTTCATTAACTTAATCAACCCACTCAGAATAGCATGGATGAGAGTTTCATTCATCCGGGACTACAGTTCAGTTGCGGCTCCACTCATGGCTCTCTCTAAGCTCACACCTCGGCAGTTCCACCTCACCCCCCCAAGCTAAGATCACCTTCCAGAATCTGCTGGCTTGGTTCCTCTCCGTACCTATCCTCATTTATCTAAATCTAGAGGAGCCATTTGTGATGGAGATGGATGCCTCTGAAGTGGGTGTAGGAGTGGTCCTCTCCCAGCATGGCCCGGATCAGAAACTCCACCCTTGTTGCTACTGCTCCCGGAAATTCTCCTCCACTCAGCAGCTTTATAGGGTAGGGGACCGTGAGCTGCTGGCTATCAAGTGGGCCCTGGAGGAGTGATGCTAGCCATCCAGCAGGCAAAACAACTCAGTCCCCAGTGAGGCAGTTGGGCCCTTTTCTTCGATACCCTCTCCTCGTCAACACACCCACCTTGAATCAGGGGTGTTGCCAGAACCCATCATTCCAGCCAGGTGGATGGTGGCCCAGCTTCACTGGGGAATTGAAGATAGGATCAGAAGTGCACAACAGCAGGATCCCCCACCACAGGAAACCTCTCTTCACTGCTTTTACATCCCAATTGTCTGCTGTTCTGAGGCACTGCAGTGGATTCACTCCTTTGCTTTCTCTGGTCACCCTGGTCTGTGCTGCATCCTGTCATTTCTCCAGAAGTGCTTCTGGTGACCTACCATGACCAGAGATGCCAGAGAATTTATCAGGGCTTGTCCCATCTATGCCTGGGCCAAAGCACTGAACAATTCATCAGCTGGAAACCCGCAAACCCTCATGGTGCCTCGACGGCCTTAGTCTCATATCACAGTCAACTTTGGCCTCCTGGACTCTCATGGCCATAACACTGTCATGAAAATAGTCGACTGTTTCTCCAGAGCTGTGCACTTTGTGGCCTTGACTGGACTCCCATCGGCTCAGAAAACAGCATTTTTGATTAACTGGAGTATGTTGTGCATCTGCATGGGTTCCTTCAGGACATCATCTCAGACAGAGGACCCCAATTCACAGCCTGATTTTAGAAAGCCTTCTGCCACCTAATTAGCTCTGATGACCATCAACAAACCAGTGGCCAAGCTTAATGGGCCAACCAAAAGCTGTTTAGGTTCCTGAGGTGTTTTGCTTCAGTCCACAGTCAGCAGTGGAGTCAGAACTTACTGTGGGCTGAGCTCTCCCAGAACCTACACACCTTGGTTGCCATATGCCTCTCCCCATTTGAAGTGTGTTATGGGTACCAGCCTCCACTCTTCACCCACCAGGAACAGAAGGTCAATGTGCCCACAACCCAGCAGTTGGTCCATCGGTATTAGCGCGCCTGGGAGAGGGCTCAACGCATCATCTAGCAGGCTAATGCCCAGTAACAACAGCTCCGTCCAAGATGCTTGTTTCACCCAGGTGACAATGTTTGGCTTTCTACACAACACCTCAACTTAGCGACAGACTCTCACAAACTCTCCCAAATTCATTGGACCTTACTGTATCACCCAACAGATCAACCCTGTCACCTATTGACTCCAGCTGCCTCCATCAGTGAAGATTCACCTGATCCTTCACATTTCCCTCCTCAAACCATTTATCATCAGTCCTTTGTCTCCTCCAACCCCAACTCCCTCTTCTCCTCGGATTATTGATGGCGGCCCTGCCTACACCGTTCAACAGATCCCAGATACCCAGCAGCAGGGCTGGGGTGTTCAGTACTTGATTGACTCGGAGGGTTATGGCCCTGAGCTGTGGTGCTGGGTCCCAGCCTGTTTCATCTTGGACCCTGATTGGTGAGGGAGTTCCATTGGCACCACGCAGACCATTCTGGGCCATCTGGAGTTAGCCCTGGGGGGGGGTGGTACTGTCACATCAAGCACCAATCATGTGATCATGGTCAAAGGGCAAAGGATGCGATCCAGGAAATAAAGGGCTCACGAAAACGACATGCAAGTGTTCAGACATTGGACTACATCCATGAACTGGATGTTTCCTTGTCATTGCTTCAATCCGCTTTCATGTTGGTCCCGTGAGTAACTGAGGTTTTCTTTGTTCTTGTATCTCATCATTGTCTTTGTGCTCCATGTGATTTCCAATGCCATTCTGTGGTGAAAACCACTCACCGCGTTAGGTGGCCTTTGTAGAGTAAATTGTGTGAGTTCAGAGATTCGTATTGAATCTTCTACTTGTACTTGGACTAAGGATAACAGAACCTATTAATATTTTTACAAAACATTTTCATGTTATTAATAAAGGACTCACCAAAACCAAATAACTTTAGGCTCTGAAACAAAAATTGTGCAGAACAGTATCAAAAGCCTTAAAAAAATCTAAAAAAGAACAATACTGTCTTATTTTATGAGATCTGTGTAATCTATTCAATCAAAAAAAGCATAATATTATGACAAATATGACAGCCTTTAATAAAACTAGGTTGCATTTCACCAATATTAAGGTCAAGCACTTTCTTTAATCTGTTTGCATATAGTAATGCTATCAGTTTGTAGCATTTCTTTTGATCTGTGGTCAAAAGATTTTTCGGTGTCCTTAGCTTGTTGACATTCCTTAAACATACAAAATAATAATTATATAATGTAAGTAAAATTCAAAAGGTAATCCATCTATACTTGATGAGTTTCCTTTTTTTCAATTTCAGCTGGAAAGAGACTGATATTCCTTGTCACGAGGGGGTATAAAAGTATGAATTTGTTCTATGAAGTTTCTCCATACAGTTTCATTAAACTGTGAGAGTAATACTGTATAATTTTTCATAGAAAGAGGAAACATTTTCTTAAAGTAATTTAGAGTCTGTGGACTGGCCACCACTGATGTTTAGAGGTTATACAGGGTTTATTTTAACGTTTCACTTTTCTTCAAAGCAAAAAAAAAACATCTTTGTTTCTCTTTCTTCAACCCATTTAGCTCTATAACAGACAAAAGGACCTCAGTAAATATTTGTTAAAAGTTGATGACGTGGTTGAAAACGTGACAATGATGTGAAGATTTGTGCAGCTACAGCCCTTATGATATTGAAATTGTCATCATCCAAGAGAAATGTATTAAATTTCCAGTAACCCCAGATACTAGCAACGTGATTTGAGCCTTGCAGATGCAGTGTAATCAACTTGTGGTCAGACAGTGCATGAGTGTAATCTACATTTTCAACAAAATGTAAAACGGGGTTGAAATAAAAAATAAATTTATCCTTTACTGAGATGTCAGACTATTGTTAAATTGAGTCTACTGTATTGGGCCTGAAAAAGTGCCAGGTGTCTGTCAGGGTAAGGTCATCCCAAAGAGATAACACTTTGTAATTTAATTTGAGAAGGCCTAGGTGGATACCTATCAATATTGTCATCTGGAGCAGCATTCAAGTCACCACAGATAATAAAATATGGTGCCTTATATTGTATTGCAATTTCTTTATGTTTAGTCCAAATTTCTTTAAACATTAACCTCTTTGAGGTAAATGAATTATGTCCATATGCATAACAAAGAGTAAAGACAGTATTTTGCAACTGAATTATTAATGGATTCATCTACTGACTTTAGAATAGGAAAGATCCTGAACATCATTCATAAATCTGAGCACCAGGATAAGCATCCCAGCTGAATGGTTAGATTCATGGCAGAAGTAAACTGTTTTGCCCCTTATAGGGTCCAGAACTTAGCATCAGTGGCACTAGAATGAGTATCCTGGAGAAAAATGCAGTCTGCATCACTGCATTTGCAGTGAAAAACAGGCTTTCCTGTTAGTTACATCATAGATACCACTCACATTCCAACATGTGATGATGAGAGAATTCAACAGGAACCCCATTAATCAAAACAATTACACAATAAAACAGTGCCAGACAGTAACAAAACATAAAGATACACAACTGCAACCTTTATAGAAATCCTAAGATGAGGTAGTGGTAGATCAGCTATCTTAGCTGTAAAGTAGACACATTGCCCAATAAGGTGGTTTAGTTCAATTCATAAGACAGAAACTAAATAGAAACATAACAAGCTAATGACAATAATAGAAATCAGTTTGCATCTACAGTCAACTTTTTTCCTGTTAATAAATGGAAAGGGTCCACTGAAAACAGCCCTTTTGCCTTCTTTAGCTTTTTTGATGATGGGCCATAGCTTCTATCTCACTGCAATGTCAGTTAGTGCCAGGGTTTCTGTGAGCCGTAGTTTTAAAGAAACTGGGACTCTGCCTTCTTTCCACACTTCTTTCCTTTCTGAGTCATGATGAACTCAGATGGAGAAATATATCATGGTCACTTAAATGGTTCAGTCCATTCTCTGTGGACTGAAACGGTGTGTGATATCAACCACACCCTTCAGTCTGTCATACATCATTGGGGCTATGTTGGTCAGGATATCAATGACAATTTAGAGATATAAGAATATCATTATTAACATAAGGTAAAGATGTTTGAGTGCTATGGCCAGGGCAAAAACCAGACTAAAAATTTTTAAATATATAATAATTAAGGTAACTTTGAAGTTCAGAAGCTACAACCTTTTTTTAAGATTTTGGACAAAAATGACAGATTAGGGCTAGTTCTATAATTTACTGGCTTATTGTGGTCAAGGTCAGACTTTTTTAACAATGGTCTAATAACAGTGACTTTCAAAGTGTTTTGGACACTACCATTAAGTAACAAAGTATTAATAATATTAGTAATCATGGTGGTGAGAAACCCTCAACTGTAGGTTTTAGTAACTTAGTAGGAACTGGATCTAAAGCACAAGTAGTAGATTTGGTAAAACAAATTAACACAGTAATTTTATCAGTTGTTATCAAACAAAAACTACTTAACAATAATAATAATTATTGAGCACAATAAAATTGAGGATAATAATAATAATAATAATAATAATAATAATAATAATAATGTTATTAACTTACTACCACCACTTACCATTACCAACTAGAAGTAGTCTAAAATGCTCTCTGTTAAATATTCACTCATTGACTAATAAATCCACTTCAGTAAATGATATATTAAACTACAAGTCTGATCTTTTCTCTTATCAACACCTGACTTTGAAACACTGATATAATTCCACTAATTGAAGGTACTCCAGACAGATATAATAATTTACATAAATCTTGTTTTGTAGATAGTGGAGGTCAAGCAGGCCCTATTTGTCACCTTTACAACACTATTGCACAATATAGGGTGTTTGTGACACACATTAATATATGCATGTATAAATCAAGAAAGAAATATCCATAAGTTTTGCTGACTTTATATTGAACACTTTGAACACTTTCTGGACACATTAAACTTCAATTAAGTCGTGGAACACCTTCTAAATAAAACACTTTTCACACTTTGTGCTGTAGCAATCAACAACTAGTGTAGTGCAGACTAGTGATCATGTGGCATTGTCGTTGCTTTCCAGAGTAAAATTCAAGAGAATATGTGTGCAGGTATAATGAACACACATAAAAAAAAAAACACACGAAAGCACTTTGATCGAGTATTACTTATGATCACAACATGTAAACAACAAAGACCACCTGTTGGCCTTTAGCAACCAGATGCTGTGTTTGTTTCATTTACAGCTGCAAAACACCTGGATAAAGTATAAAATAACATATATACAGTTATAATACAGACATAGAAGAAAATTATATAAAAACAAAATTTCTTATTTAGGATCACAACATGTAAACAAAGAATCCAGCCTTGTTTATAATATTTCCAGCTGTAAACTCAAAAAAACTTGAATAAAACAGAAAACAACATATTGGCAGTTATAATACACATGTCCAGACAGAGAAAAATTATATGAAAGTAGAAATTCTTTGTGTGTTATTTAGGATCACAGTCTGTAAAACAAAATTTTCCAGTTTGCACTTAGAACAGACTCTGCACATTTATTGCTGTACACTTGAAAATACTGGAATAAAACACAAAAGAACATATTGGCAGTTATAAAAAATGCAAATAGACCGAAAAAAACATATATGTATAATTTCATGTATTATTTAGGAACTTTACATGTAATCAAAGAGCAAGTATATATGACACTTTTCCACTTTTGGTTTGCTATACATTCTAAACAAATAAAAATGAGAAATATTAATTTTAACTTATTTGCCATTTAGTTTGAAGTAAAATGTTCAAGACAAAGAGGATAAGAAATGGATCCTAAACTGTAATAAATGTCTTCATTAAAGATAGAAACATGAAATCTAAGGTCACTACTGACCCATGATAAATACATGAAGGCACTTTATGAGGCTAGAACCAAATACAGCTCTAAATTAATGGATAAAAATACAAACAATTCGTTTTCTACTTAATACTGTTACTAATTTAACAGGTACAAATTTAATAGGTAGTGTAACTCTGTATTACTAACGATAAAATTATGTTGTATTTTAATAATAATCTAGAGGACATTTTCACATCTTTCCTAGTCAATGCAGGGGGATCTGGTTCTACTAACAATAACAATGACAATAATAGCAACAACAATAATCGTGTTTTCTGCACTACTTAAGAGGATTTTATTGATTTATACCTGATGAAATTAGAATGTAAATTTGTTCTATGAAACAGACTACCCGCTCTTTAGATCCAGTCCCTACTAAGTTACTAAAATCCGAAATTTCCATTCATGCTGAATTGGTTGGTAATATTACTAATACTGTAATAACACTTTACTTAATTTTAGTGTTTTTAAAATTGTAATTAATAGCCTGTTGTTAAAAAGTCTGATCGTGACTGTAATGAACCAATTAATTACAGACCCATCTCTTATATGCTGATTTTGTCCAAAATTTTAGAAAAAGTTGTAGTTTTTCAACTTGTTACCTTAGTTAACATATATTTGAAAAATTTCAGTCAGGTTTTTGCCCTGGTCATAGCACTGAAATAACTTTAACTTGTTTTACTAATGATATTCTTATACCATCTAATGTTGGTTGCATTTCAGTTGTTATGCTGCTGGACTTAAGTGCTATGTTTGATACTCTTGGCCATAATATCTTACTCAGTAGACTTGAATCCCTTTTTAATTTAAGGGACACTTTTCTTCTCAGTGGTTCTTTTGCTTAAAGTCATTTTTGCCTTTCCATATCTGATGAAACGAATGTTGAATCCTACATGCTCCACCTCTGCATCATCTATTTTAGTGTAAAAGTCTGTAGACCCTTTATGTTATTAGATGCTAATCCTTTCTTGTTTAGTCTGAGTTTCTTTGTGCCACAAGCACATCGGCCATCCCCCGATGATGCTAGAAGAGACCAGCCATGAGACCAACACTCCATGCTGTCAAGAACTGAGGTCCCCATGCCATGATGGATGAGATCAGCACACATACACCTCATCATCAATTTATATGGTTTCTATTACCTAAAAAATATACAGCAGTATTTCCTAGCTGTAACTACTGACACCATTTTCTATGTGTAGATTTCCAGGAGGGGTGGGCAGTCACAGGTACTTAGACCCCAAAAGGTTTATTTTTCTCCCTCACCTTTTTTGTTTGGGAGTTTTCTGTTTTCCTCTCCTCTGTTGCTTCATTGCTTTTTGCCAGTATAGCTCCTCATCCTATAGATGAATGTACAGTTCATCTTTTACTTATAGAGTTACTTTATATGTTATAATTTTTTAAATGTTGTTCAACCCACTGGTTCACTGTGTGCAAAGAAACACAGTATAAAAATTAATTAAATGAACTTGATATAAATCTCTTCTCGGGCACATAGTGTATGGAAAGCTGGCTAGTCAAAGCTCCTTTGGGTTTTGCCTTCTATAAATACCAAGTCTAAGTCAGAAAGTGAATGTAACTACATCCCACTGGTGCAGTGCAATGTTCAGCAAAAAAAGGGTGCTGCGCAAAAGAAGGCATTTCAACCAAACTGTACTGGTAAAAGTGAATGCAGAGAAACAGGGGACAGTACAAAAATGAATAGTGAAGTTAAAAGAAAACCAGTACTGAGGACAGAGAGCAAGAAGCGTCATCCTGGGTTCAAAGTAATACAAGAACGGGGTGTTGTCTGAACAGCTAGATATCTTCGGTCCTGCCGAAAAAGTGTGGGTAGGGAGTCCTAGCTCCTACTGCTGTGTTTCAAAACCTTGAACCACATACAATATTGTATCAGTGCACTACAGCATCTCACAGTGCTACAGGTGCAACACAACTGCTGATTCAACCACCACTGAAGGTTTTGTTTTGTGTTTTCGGATACAGAAAGACTCAGTGTGTCATTTCCTCATTTCCTTTAGGTGAGGAAATTGTTGATTTCTGCACAATTTTCTTACTATGGCCTTCCAAACTATAGGACTGATTTATTTTGAGTAAACCTATTGGTGTGAAAAAAAATTATTATAGATTTTAAAATATGAGCTTGATGGACATAATAGAGTAAATGAACTATGAAGCAAAAGTCTGAAACAAAAGCTTAGATTCAATCCAGCCATCTAAATGCTCAACATGGGGGTCATAAAGCAGTTGGATTGCTTTTCATCTGTTTCCTAACTCACTTTCAACACAATATTACTATGGGCAGGGCACCTGTAGCCAAGGATGGCCTTGTTGTTTGGGTGACTGAGGCTTCATGCCAACAGAGGGGATGTTTGAGGTTTTTTTGGTAAATATTAATTAGTGATGCATAACCTTTGCTGCCAAGAAGAAAGTGACCACACAAAGTAACCTATAAGTGATGCAAGAGTCCCACTAACAGTATATTTGTGGTGTGAAAATGGGAAGCTGTAGTCTGTTACAGCAAATATGGTCGTGAAAAAATGACATAACATATAAGTGGGCTTTGGATACTGGACATTGCTCTGCAGGAAATACAAGAATGCAGCTAAAGTGATACGCCAGGTTAACGTTCAGGCGACTGATATGTCTAAAGACCGTAACATGAAACTGACAGCTTCATTTTAGTCTGTCAAATGAAATAAATCCTCCACCAGTTCGTTCCTCGCGAATGCTTAATCCGAATATCTAACGATGGAATCAAAGGATCATAGGAAGCCTTTCGTGAGTGGGTATCACTTTGTTGCCTTTTATAAAAATAGTAGCAAAAAGTTGTTTAAATAAAAAGCGCAAAAGATCCAAAGGCGCACAGTAATAAAAACCTACAGGCTCACGCGTGTCATCCTCTTCCTGCTCCCTGTACTCCTTCAAACGCCCCCTCCCAGTGCGACGCTGGCGACTGCTCGCGGGGGTGAGCGGCCCAATCAGCTTCCCTCCTCTGAAACGGACCTATCGGCTCTCAGGGGAGGAAGCGAACGCGCATGACACGTCCCACCCACGCATGTCACCAGCCGCAGGCCCCGCGTTGCCTTTGGGCTCTCAGTGGCTTATTGTCCTGGTGCTGCAGCAGGCTTCGTAGTACGTCCTGCGCGTTGCCGTGGCTTTCCACCAGGCTGGGACCCAGAAGGGACAGGCTGTAGACGCCTTGTACCTCGCAGTAGCTAGTGGAGGGATCGAGAGCGGGCTGCCAGCGCGTCCGACGGGGCAGAGGAGGAAGCGGCAGTTAGTGCCGAAAAAATGAGTGCCGGGGACCTGTCCAACCCCGGGGAGGCTGAGCCTTTGGGGATGGAGGAAAGGGGCCCGTCAGCTGATGGACAGTTACAGGAAATGGGGACTCGAGTGAGGATCACAGTGGCCATCGAGACGGCGGACGACGAGGAGGAGGAGCCCGAGAGTGAGGTGTGCGATAGCCGCCTGCGTGTGCGCGTTCCTGAGGGGAGCTGCAGCGAGGACGAGCTTGGCAGACCCGATAAATCCAGGTGACCAGTGATGATGATGATGATGATTATTATTATTATTATTATTATTATTATTATTACAGAACGTCACTACAGTGCAGGACTGATTTACAATAGAGACTGTTCTGTCACTTGCATAGGTTGCTTTTTCTTTGTGGTACCACAAGATGAACTGTACAATGTCATGAGGATAACAACACACCTGAGCTACTTAAGGAGGAGCTTGTCCTGTACACGCAGACGCTGTAATCTGATTGACGTTGGTAACCTGTCAGACCAGCCCCACTGATTCCTGCCTGACTCACACACTTGTTGCTTATGGCTTCTGCTTCATAAATCTGTAAAACATATATGTGTGTGTGTGTGTGTGTGTGTGTGTGTGTAGTTCTTTTTAAATCAGTATAAACTCACTGATGTTTGTGTTGCCTTAAAGCCTGAAATACCTCATCTCTTTTGTCATCTTTTAGGTTGTTTCCCTACCCATGACTTCTTATATCTTTGCATAAGGAGCAGAGAAATCTACTTCTGATTTAGACTGCTGGAGTAAGATGTTTAAAAATACAGTGTTAAACCAGATCGTGCTGAAACTTCTCATTCCTACCTGTGGCACTGTCATGAGTCACACAGAATTGTGGTCAGATGAATGGTCGCTTTTTTACAAGGAGGCATTCATGTGGGAGACTTCCTCACAGCCTGTTGTTTAAAGGTTCTTTTTTTGCAACACAGTATCAGAGCAGGATGTTGCAGCAGCATGCACTCTCTGGACAGACCTTGGGTGCACCCATGCACATGAAGAGCAAGATGGGAGGATGGTGACTCATCTGGCAAAATTCCACTTTAGACAAAATTGTTCCAGCAATTGTGGTGTTCCTGTTGGATTGTTTCCAACAGTGCTCCTGTGACAAAACTCCCCATGCAGAATTCCTGACACCAGCATGTTCAGTTGAAATGGCTCTGTGTGGCCACTGGGAGGAGAAGGTTTTTTTCTGTTATGGTTGCACAGTTGTGTTGCTATAGCACAGCTGAGGTGGCTCCTCTGTTGTTTGGGAGGCAGCGATATATGTGTGGTGTAATTAGTTCATGTTGTTAACGTGAGATGTATGGTCAGTGGGAGAGCAAAGTTGTGTGGCCTTGTGAAAGGAGTGGAATTATGTTGACATCTCTTCTGCTGAAAGCATAATAAACACATAATGCCCCAACACTACAGTGGTGCAGGCACAAGCGGTGGGGAGCTGGAAGAGGATAGCTGGATGCCACCGGATTCAGAGCTCACACAGAAGTTGGTGACCCAGATCGAGTACTACCTGTCTGATGAGAACCTAGAGCACGATGCCTTCCTGCTCAAGCATGTGCGCCGCAACAAGCTTGGCTTTGTCAGTGTCAAGCTGCTGACCTCCTTCAAGAAGGTATCTGTAGATCTACTCTTCATCAGAAGAGGGATTCTCTAATCTGACTCATGTTGACTGTGATTTTGTTGAATATATTACCAACTAGTGTAATTCTCACCTTCTGTTGATGCTGTTTGTGTTTCACACATAGAGGGACAACATTGCTTGTACACATTCCTTAGCCCTTCCTGACTGTGTCCTCAGTGCCATTTTGTATATAGTGTTTATAGCTGTGTAAATGTTAATCGGTAAGGTCTTTCCAAGCGACATTAGATATGCAAGCAATGGAATTAAGTTATAGATCTTTACTGATCTTTGCTGCTGTAGCATTTAAGAGTAGTGTAACATGTTTATGGTATTGAGTGAACAATAGAGTATGATGGCTGTGTAGTGGATAAAGAATGCATGGTAAACTGCCTTTAGTTAGCTCCATTGTGTGACTGTAGTTCTACTTTCAGGAAGTGTGATTGCATCAGACAGGATGCAATAAGGGTTCTCTGTCTCATGTTCTCAGAATGGGCATCTTTGTTTTAGGTGAAGCACTTGACAAGGGACTGGCGGACAACGGCATATGCTTTACAGTACTCAAAACTGCTGGAGCTCAATGAAGAACGATGTAAAGTCCGCCGACGGTCAGCAGTACCTGTGTTTGCCAGTGAGAACCTGCCCAGCCGCATGCTGCTGCTCAGTAATCTGCGCTGCTGGGCTGAACTAGGTGTGGCTTTGGCCAGAGGGGCAGGAGATGGAGCTGGTGGGGTTAGTGAGTGTGGGCTCAATGGCGGTGGCTGTTCCCAGGCAGAGCATCCAATGGAGCTGCTGCTCCGGGCTTTCGGAGCATATGGGCCTATTACCTCCGTCAGAGTCCTGAAGCCTGGGAAGGACTTGCCTCCAGATCTGAAGAAGCTAAGCAGCCGTTACACACAGCTTGGAGTTGAAGAGTGTGCCATTGTCGAATTTGAGGAGGTGGAAGCTGCCATCAAGGCTCATGAGGCGGTGGGCGGAGGCGAGCTCGGGGTGAAGGTTGTCCTGATTGGGACAAAGCCACCAAAGAAAAAGGTTTCCAAGGCCCGGGCACGAGAAGAGAGTGGCACATGCAAGAGCCGCTCCCTGAATAGTCGCGTGCGGGAGCTTCAGAATCAGGGTGAAGACTCTGCTTGCAGCTCCTCTGAGACAGAGAGCAACCCCACCTCACCCCGACTGGCTCGTAAGGCTCGATCTAGTAATAAGCTGAGTCCTGCTGATGGTGGTGGCACTGGGTACCAACAGAACCATCTGAGCCCTGCTGCATCACCTCGCACCAGCCCATGGTCCAGCCCACGCACCAGCCCATGCACCCAGCGCCGGTCCCCATATTCACAGATGTCACCCTTGGCTAGCGAAGGTCGGCTGAGTCCGGAGCCCACACGCCGTTGGGCAGACTACTCCTCAGACAGCAGTGTTACACCTTCGGGCAGTCCTTGGGTACAGCGACGCCGTCAAGTGGCCTCCCAGGATAGTAGCCCAGTGGGAAGCCCCATGCTGAACCGTAAGATCCAGAATGCAGATGGACTACCCCCTGGCGTGGTGCGCCTGCCCCGTGGACCTGATGGTACTCGAGGGTTCAACTGTTCTTCTGTAGAACAGCGGGGCAAATTGTCAGCAGCCCAGACTTGACAGGAGGATGGTGAATACTGCATACCTCAAGGTCACTGTACAGTGCAGCTAAAATAGTGTACTCCCATGCCAGGAAGGACAGTGGAAATGTGATGTTTTGTATGCCAGGTTTTGGAGTTCAGCACATTTGCAACATTGCTTATGTTTGTTTACATAGTGAAACCTGTTCTGTGGCTGTTTTCAGTATGTTTTATATAAGCCATCCTTACTGCGAGGATTTTGTTCTGGTTTCTGTGAAATCCTGACTGTTAAAAATGTAGTAAGGCACAAATCACACCTGCTCTTGCATGTTATGAAATTGTCATTCATTTCCCTTTATTTGAAGAATATAATGTATTCTTAAAAGCAGTATTTTCACATTGTTTACAATTTGCACTTAAGTAATGGATTATCCTAGAAAAGATGCTGCTGTTATGAGATGTTGTCTATCAGACTTTAAAACTTGTTTTACTGATTTATAGCAGTTACCCTCTTCATTTGATAGTGATGCGTTTTGATTATGACTGGACTGTTCTTTTGTACCTTAGAGTGGTATAGGCAGTGTTTAAACCTTTGTTACTTCCTTTAAGTTTACTAAGATGAAAGAATACAGGTTACATGGGGAGTACTTTTTATCTATGCCTAATGTGTAAACTGAGTTGATTAAAATATATGTATAGCATCTCATGTACAAATAAATAATTGACATCAGACTTTAAGTAGTCTGGCTGTATCTCTCAACATATCCTTAGATTCTAAGAGTTATCTGTCACAGGTCAAACAATTTCTTTAAAATTTTTCTGTGTACTTGAAGGGAATTCTTTCTTCCAAATGTAATCTCAGTGACTTTTTCTGATCTGCTGATACCATAACTGGTTTACTTTAAGCCTCAGTCCCAATACTTGAATGAACCATTATTTCATGTAAAGTTGTTTCTTTTATATGCAATACAATACTGAAGCTTTTACGTGGTATTGGGAGTGCATCATTTGTCTTTTTACATTAAAAAAAATCTATACACTGTTTGCAGAGTGGGAAATGGAATGAAGGCCACAAACTCCATCAACTGTCTCAATGAGCTTTATCTGCCATTATTGTGCCCAGTAACACTAAAACAGTACAGTATATTAATCCCTTCTAATTTAAATCTAATTTCTCCTTGAAAACCTTTTGGATACTGAAATTTCACAAACCAAATGCCTATTTCCTGTTATTTTAAATGGGAAAATTACATGCACTCCCAAACCCATTCAACAAACACCTATAAATTATCAACCTATAATTTCAACATGAAAAAACACTGTAAACACCAGTTACATAATTAGAAAAAATTTAATGTTGTTATTAATTTGCATGTTTACAATATGTAGTACAGTACAAGACATTTCACATCTTAGTGCCCTATCCGGTGTTACTGCTTTACATGAGAGATGAGGAGGCACATGTATAGGGTTTGAAACAAGAGTTCAGTGTTATGAGATAATAAATAAAGGGAAGATGTGTGTCAGAGTAACCTGCTGGATCTGAGTCTTTGTTTAACAAAACAACTGGCACTTGAATAGATAAGTTTTTGAAAAAATTAAACGTGAAGGTACGGAAGTAGTGCGGTGATACTTCAAATGCATTTAGACAAAGCAAAAGAACTGAAAAGAGTTGCTGAGACATCAACTTCAAATGAATTCGTTACAGCACGTATTTGTTAATTTTTTTAGAGTTACTTTATTTTTTTACTTTAGTTTTTTTTAAGTTATTTGCATTTTGGAGTTTTTAATCATAATTAAGCTTTGGATAAAAATATGTTATAGCAAAAGTTTCCATTCAAATATTGATATATATGTATTAATGTTCTGTTATAGTGTAAATTTGGATATTGAGAGTTTGGGTCTTGTGGGATTGCTGTAATATCATGCCTGGAAGTTAATTATTCTGCACGGGCCCTTGTGAATGGTATATGCTTAAGAGCTGTGAAGCTGTGGCTTTTACAGTATTTTAGCCCTGGTAAGACATGAAATTGCTGAGGTGCAGCAGCATCAACATCACAAAAAAGCACTTGAAATCACAATAACCTCTTAAATCAGACGTCCCCATTCTCTTGCTTCTTGCCATTTTTACTCAAGCTGTAAGAGAAATAAATACTCTCACAGAAATAACCTGACGTGTTTCCTTTCTGGGGATCTCTTCTAGCTGCTGACAAATTTAAAACTGATATGTTCTCCTTTAAAAGAAAGAGTCTTTTTATTTGATGCCTTTTTCAACTTAAAATTTTAAATGCATTTTTGAATACATCACATCAATTTGTGACAGTCAGATAATACAATTTACTGTTAGTCTACTCTTACCTGTATGCACTCAAACCTAAAGTAAAATAAAACAACCTTTTTATAAAAAGAGGAACTCTTGCTAGTCTAAGTCTTACAGTTATCATCTTCAGCAAACACAGCAACACAGTTCTCAGCACAGCTGTGCTCAGTCTTTAAGGAAAGGAGTTCAGTGTTGACTGAGCATATTCCTTTTATACCAAAGTTTTACTATTAATTGTAGCAATTAAGATTTTAAAATTTCAAAGTATAGGAACATGGGACTGTTTGGACTTTTTGTATTTTTTAAGTCATTTTGAAAAAATGCAACACATGAACTCAGGGTTAAATCAAATCCTTTTGTTCTGTATGTATCTATATGGTGACAGTGGGTACCTCACTGTGTTTAAGTTGCCTATGTGTATTTTTGGATTTGTTTGACTCAGTATTTAAGATTTGCATGTTCTCCATAGTTTGCAACCCAAAGATATGCATGGCAGAAGAAACTGTTAAAGCACTTCTATAAAAACCACATAACTGAATTTAATAGTGCTTACCCTACCCTGTAACTATTATAGGCATAAATCTTTGGAATCAGACCAACATGGTAATTCAACAAGCCATTAGTTTATTCACTGGTTAAGTTCTATAAAAACCTCAAAGTTACAATAAATAAAATTTTCTGTAAGACTTTTTTGTGTTTCAAACAGCATTGCAAGATCAATCTTGACACTTCATTCCACAAATTCCTGCAGTATTCATCAGCTTCTGGTCAGTTTTATAACTTTTTTAAAAAAAAAATTATAATACATTGATTGATTTATTGTACAGGTTAGGTTCTATAAAAGTCTCAAAAAGCACTGTAATTTACAGTACAATATACTACATTAGAATATACTTTGACTTTTTAATTGTAAAAATGTCGACCTAAATACTTTGAGCTTATTTTACATCAAAATTAAAACTAATTTAAAATAGCTGAAAATAAAAAATGTTCAAATTCTTATTCAATGCAAAATTTTTGACCAGTTCATTACATAATTGAGTCATCACATGTGCAGCATTCCTCATTTTGTTATTTCATGGACACGCTACAGGCACCAGCTGTAAACGCTGCTGAATGCAGTTTAATTGCATTGATAATTTGTAATATGAAAAACTAGCGCACTTATTAAGAATTGCTTTGCATACCTCTCAATGTTCCCAGTTATTCTAGGATAGTTTCCAAACTGCCACAGCCATTAAAGAGGACAATGTGTTAATGAAAGTGACTGAGTGCTTTGCATTGCTGATCTCAGCAAAGGAAGTTTCCTCATACTAGTCATACAAGTAATATTTATTCTGATGCAACATTTTGATGATGGTGGTAAGTCAGGCAATCCAGAGGATGGAAGGAAGTTATATAAATGGAACATTATGACCACAAGTTCAGGCTTTTAAAAACATAAAATCAATCATGTAACATTATAAGCAATTAGTTCAGAATCCATTCATTTTTTATTCCTTTTATTCATTTTTATTCCTGTTACTGTGGCTCTCAGTGTGTTATGGTCAGGACATGAGCCCAATGATATGTGTGACACTGTGATGGTGTGAATATAGGACGGTCAGTGTGGAAATCTGTTTCCATCTTCCCTTTAATGAGAAAAAATGTCAACCGACAATGTAAACTACACAGTGAGTAGTGCTGCTGCCTCGCTTGGTCTGGTTGGGTGTGAGGTTGAGTCCAGCTTGGTTTGTAAACTCCATAGTTTGCAGGGCTTTTCTCGTGTCTGTGTTAGTTTCCTCCCCGTTCCAAAGACATGTGATTCAGGTTGATTTGTCATGCTAAATTGCCCGTAGTGTGAGTGTGACTAGCTGTGTGTCACTGTTTGATTAATTTGGCACATATCTTCCCTTTATTGTGCATGGCACAGAACTGTACTCACATCAGAAACTCTAAGCAAACATCTTGTCTGTCATGCCAAAACACAGCATATCATAACCCAGCACAATATTGTGACAAAACTGCTGTTGCTACATACAAACATAATAATGAGCAGTAAACATCTTCCCACATCCACCTTCATATCCCCCATATCACCAGGTCTGGACCAGTTACCCCACTAACCAAGGACCGACTATCAGTGAGACCAGCAGGGCTACCAAAAGAAGAGCTGCTTACACTTAATACATCTTGGTATCATATTTCATGGAATACTGAAGTATTTAAAAACAGTTTTGAACATAGTATACTTTTCAAAAATAAACTTTGGTAAAGAACACAGTACTTAATAATGATATGGATAATATACTACTGTATACTGTAACCAGAAATAAAACAAAATAGGCCAAAAACATCAACAAATATTTGAAAAGGAGTTACTGTATGGTACACTAAAACATTAGAAATAATCAGTCTGTCCTAAACACAATCCAACTTGACTTATGACCTGGCCATCAGAGCCAAACTAGAATGTAAGTCAACAGTCCGTATTATAATGATTATTGGTGTTAATAGCAGGAGTGGAGCTAAACTGATGATCCAGCCATTCAGACAGAACCAGAATAAATGCAGAAAAAATTCAGCATCAGTCAAATTGCTACTTGGTACTTGCTACATGGGTACATTTTCAAGGCAGATGAAATCAAAATACCAACTGCAGACCAGAGGGACGACACAGATAAGTCTAATACACGTAAATACATGTTCTTATACACACACGGACAAAAAGTTAAGGCTGCTGTCAGGGGCTCTATTTGTAACTACTATATTAACTACCTTTTAGCAAAATTTTTTGCAATTAGTTGTATTTTCTTCATCCTAGGCTAGCCACTGAATTAAAAATATACATTATTCAGAATGTCAATCACTGCAAATCATATTTCATTTGACATAAAAATGTGCAGTAGTGCTTATTTTTGCAGCTATTTTTTATTGCCCATGTAAAATTATTTGATGGCATCCATCCAGCCATCATGCAACAATTATTATTAAATGCTTAAATCTGAGCAGGGCAGAAGTAGTTGAGAGTTGATCCCTGAATGTGACGCCGGTGTGAAGTAGCAGACAAGTGCAGGCGCGTTTCGGCAAAGGCGGCTTATTAAAGAGGGACGTTCCAAGGTCGAGGTTCTCAAACAGGCAAGGGTCAGATCCGGAAAACAGGGAATAGCAGTCAAGGACAAGGCTAGAGAGGTGGTCGTAGTCAGGCGAGGGTCAGGTCAGGAAGGTTGCTTGCTTGGTATGCACAGTGGGGACATGGGTAATACTTCACATCAGTCTGCTGTGATGCAGGGGTTTAAATACCAGAGGAAAGCAGGTGCAGGTAATCAGGGAATCGAGGAAGGCAGAGTGGTGGGCGTGACACTGAATCGCTGGATGCAAGACCATGAAACTTTCCCTAAATGGGATGTCAGTCATTTGATTGCATAGATGCAAAAATTTTAACAACTTATGTTTTACAGTTCAATCTCGCATCAAATTGTACACACAACACCCCCATACCTACACACAATAGTATAGTGTGCCTCTTTAAGACAAATAGGCCACTTAAAACACAAAACACATATGTCACAAAATAAATTAATTAGCAGCAACATCATGTCTCAATACCCAAACAGTATTAACAGTTCCCAAGTATCATCATTGTCACCATTTTCTATGTGTCACGCCCCCTGTCCCAGACTATGCCTCCCCTGATTGCTAGTTCTGTGCACCTGTTCTTCGTTGGTATATATACACCTGTGGTTCCTAGTGATCCTTGTATGCATACTGAGTGGGTTCCTGTTTGCTAGTCTGGGTTTTAACTTGCTTTGAACTACAGATATCTTTTGTGTTTAACCATTGTTTGTTACATTGCATTTCTTGGATTGGATTCTGGGTTGGATCTACTCCTACTCTCTGACTATGATTTTGGAATAACCCTTAATGTTAAGTGAAGCTCTTTGTTTTGCACCTGCATGTGTCTGCATCTTTACTGCAGTGTGACAGAATACTTTGCTATCAAACAGATGGCAGGTATGGAAGTTCTGCGCACCATGATCACCAATCTGGCAAACTCTGGAACAACATTGCCAAATGCTTGAAGGACTTCTACAAGTAATGATGGTCTTCATGAGACAACAAAGTGAACAGTTGGGACAGGTGAATGTGGGCTTGAGAGAGGTAATGGTGATGGGACAACAGAAATGCATACCTGGGGATGCCAAAAGCTCCTGGGGAATTTTTTCTTTGACAAGTTCCCCTCAAATAGCCTACTCTGTAAGTAAACCTGATGAGCTCGATGGGTCACCTGCTGCATGCAAAGGGTTCTTATTGCAATGCTCCCTGCACTTTGACCACAACTCGGCCAGCTCTGACCCTGCGCAAATCTCCTTCGTCATCTCTCGTCTGACTGGAAAAGTGCTGGATTAGGCAACAGCAGTTTAGCCCCAGATGCAAACTGCATCTTGCCACTGATTTGAACAAGAACTGAGCGGTTTCTGACCACCTGTATGAAGGCAGGAGCAATGGAGAATTCTTGTCCAAAATACAAGAAGGAAATCGTTCTGTGGCTGCATATGTCCTAGAGTTCTAAACCCTCGCTGATGGAAGTGGGTGGAATGAACCAGCTCTGCTGATATTCTTCCAAAACAGACAATGTGGAAGTTCAGACAGAATTGGCGTGTCAAGACTGGGAAATGGGACTGGAAGAGAATTTCCCTAGCCATCCAGCGTGATCGCTTGATGTCCGCTTGCCCAAAGAGGGAGATCCGGAGGAGGAGCCTGAGCCCAGTGATCTCCTACTCACATTCACCAGAGCCTATGGAGTGCGAATCCACACAAGTGCAGCAGGATGAAAGGCAGCATCGCCTATGTAACCGCCTGTGCCTGTCATGCGGGGAACCTAGCCACATCTTACATTCGTGCACTCAGCGCCCAAAGACGCAAAGCAGCCCATGATGCATGGACTCCAACCAGGATGTACATGTGGTGAGTGTACCCAAAAGAGGGAGGGGCTAGGTGTCCAAATCCTTCACCATTCCAGTTACTTTCTACTGTCCTAACCCTGTGTCTGTGTCCCAGTGTTGGTCGACTCCAGATCAGAAGGGGATTTCATGCACTCACAGCTGGCGCTGCAGTTGGGGTTCAGCAGCCAGGACCTCCATGTGCCTCTACAGCTGTCAGCTCTTGACGGAAGACCCATCAGCAAGGCTGCTGTGACAGCAGCTACGGATCCCGTTCGGATGGACTCCAGTGCATTGCACTCTGAACTGATATCCTTTCTGGTTATGGATAGAGCTCATTATTTTGTGGGTACTTGGTCTTTCATGGCTTTGAAAGCATAACCCTCAAATATCCTGGTCCATGTTATAGATCACCTCTTGGTCCCCCTACTGTTTCCAGAACTGCCTTCATAATCTCCCTGTATCATTACATTCCACCACCATTGAGAGCCCTGACTCGGTCTGTAGTTATTCTTCCCAAATATGCAGATTTGAGAGGTGGTCAATAAGCAAAACGCTACCAAACTGCTGCTGCACCATCCTTATGATTGTGTGATTGATCTCATAGAAGGTATCTTTTCCCAAGGCAAAAATCTGCTCTTTTACTCAAGCCGAATGGGAAGCAATGGATTCTTATATTAAAGAATCCCTAGCCCAAGGATTTATTCATCTGCCCACGTCCCTGGTTGCTTCAAGTTTCTTTCTTCTTAAAAAAAGATGGAGAGCTCAGACCATGTATAGATTATCAGGATCTCAATGCAATTACTAGAAAATTCCCCTACCCCTTGCCTTTGCTGCCAGTGGCCCTAGAGCAACTTCGCTGAGCTAAGTATTTCACAAATTTATCTAAAATGCCCATTATCTAGTTCACATAAGGGAGAGAGATGAGTGGAAGACAGGTTTTGTTACCCTGCCTGGCCATTATGAATATTTGGTGATGCCTTTTGGTCTTTGCAACGCTCCGTCCATCTGTCAGTCACTTATGTTGCAAAGCACATCATTGATAGGCTATGACAAATTTCCCTATCTAGATGACATCCTGGTGTATTCCCCTGATCTCAAGTTTCATGTTTGTCTGGTCCTTACAAGGCTGTGAAATCAGAAAATGTGAATTTCACCTTCAATGAGTTTCCTTTTTAGGATGCATTCACAGTACTGAGGGTATTGATCGATGATGCCAAGACTAAGGCAGTTAACTGGCCCACTCCTTGCAATATTAAGGCTCTGCAGTGTCTTCTAGGGTTTGCAAATTTTTACCAGCAGTTTATTATGAATTTTACTGGCATAGCAGCTCCTCTCACAGCATTGCTTAAGGGTAAGAGGGGGTCCATATCCCTGATGTGGAATCCTGAGGCCGATCAGGCCTTTAATAAGCTTAAACGGGTGTTTACCACGGCCCGGGTTTTGAAACATCCTGATCTGTCTAGGCTGTTCTTTATAAAAGTTGATGCTTCAGACGTGGGCATTGGCACTGTGCTTTTGCAACGGGTAGGTAATCCCCCAAAACTACATCCAGTCACCTTCTATTCCCACAAGCTACTGTCTGCGGAAATTATGGGACAGGAGATCGTGAGCTGCTTATCAAATTAGTGCTCGAGGAACGGAGACATTGGTTAGAGGGAGCTAATCACCCTTTTCAGGTTTTGACCACTCACCAAAATTTGGGGTATTTGAAGAATGCTAAACCCCAGACAGGTGCGATGGTCTCTTTTCACGCTTTCGGTTCTCAATCACCTATAGGCCAGGCACTCGCAATAAGAAGGCTGACTCACTGTCCTGAATGTACAATTCTTGTGAGCCTAGGGTGGAACAGTCGGCAAACGCATTAGCCCCGAATTGTCAGATTGACAAGGAGATAGAGGCGTTAAGAGACAGCTCTGTCCCAATGCCCTGCCAATAAGCAATACCTTCCCTTGATGTGTAGAGATTGCTTCATTATATGGGCCCACTTGTCACTGGCCTCCGGTCACCCGGGGGAGACTTGTATGTACCAGTTATTATCCCAACGCTATTGGTGGGAGAGCATGGTGCTAGATGTCCATAGGTTCGTCACCTCGTGCACTGCATGTGCACAATGCAAGACCCCTAGGACCTTGCCTGCAGGGAAGTTGGTTCCCCTTCCCATCCCCTCTCATCCCTGGTCTCATATTGCTGTAGACTTTGTTCCAGACCTTCCCCTGTCCCAGTCCTCTACCTGTATTTTAACCCATCACCAATAGGTTTTCACATGGAGTTCGATTTATCCTATTCGATGGCTTGCCTACTGCATTTCAGACTGAGGCCCTTTTTGATCAGGTTTTTAGGTTCTTCGGTGTGCCTGAGGACAGTCTGACTGTGGGCCTCAGTTCGCTTCTAAAATTTGGTCTGCCTTTTTTGAGCGATTAGGGGTTAACGTCAGCCTATCCTCCGGATATCATCCTCAATCTAATGGTCAATGCGAGTGGATTAACCAAGAATTAGGGAAATTTCTAAGGATATACTGTCAGAAAAATCTGTCGGACTGGAGTCGATTCCTGCTGTGGGCAGAAATAGCAGAGTTCGCTAGTCAGCTCCACCACCAGGTTAACCACTTTTGAATGTTTGGGTTATCAACCCCCCTCTGGTACCCTTGACAGCAGGGCCCTCTGCCTATCAACCAGGGGACTGAGTTTGGTTATCTTCAAAGGATTTTAAACTTCCAGAGGGTTGCAGAAAGCTGTAACCAAAATACCTTGGTCCCTATAAAATAAGCAGAGTAATGATGTTACTTACCAGTTGGACCTACCTGTGAATATGAATGTATCTAATACTTTTCATGTCTCCCTCCTCAAGCTATTTGTCCCTGGACTGCTGGAGGAGGCACTGCCCGACCTCCCACCCCCTCCTGTTGAGGTCGATGGCGCCCCAGCCTATGCCATATGTAGGTTACTGGACTCCTGCAGAAGGGCTGGGCAGTTACAATACTTGGTGGACTGGGAGGGCCATGGAGTTGGGTATCTGCACGGGACATCCTGGGTCTGGGGCTGGTGGTAGACTTCCACCAACTCCATCCAGAAAAGCCGGGTCCTTAGCCAAGGGGGCGCCCAAAGGGATGTCCCAAGAGTAAGTCAGACATTTCTCCAGTGTGGTCCACTGAGGAACGCTGAAGTTCTACTCAGCCTGGTGGCAGTTCCAGTACTCGGTTCCAGGCTCTGTCCTCTGAAGGCGCGGGTGGTGGTTGTCATGGCTGTCCTCATCACTTGGCTGGCTTGGACGCCTCATGATTGCTAGTTCTGTGCACCTGTTCCTCATTTCTTCGTGTGTGTGTGTGTGTGTGTGTGTGTGTGTGTGTATATACACCTGTGATTCCCAGTCATCCTTGTGAAGTATTGTCATATTCTCTGTGTGTACTGAGCACTACTTCTGCTATCCTGGTTTTGACCCAGACCTGTTTTGTGACTACGACTTAGGNGAAGTATTGTCATATTCTCTGTGTGTACTGAGCACTACTTCTGCTATCCTGGTTTTGACCCAGACCTGTTTTGTGACTACGACTTAGGGAAAGTTCAAAACATTAAATGGAGTTCACTTCATGCCTGCACATGTCTGCATTCTGAGTAGTGTTAGTTGTTGAATAGTGAAAATTGGCACATATTATAGTTAGGAAAATATATTAAAGCCAAAGTGGTAAAACATAAATATTGCAATTCAGAGTCCCTGCTTAAGCCCCTCTAATTGTTTACTTTTCTCCCTGGATAAACACGTTTAAGTTTTACTGTTAAACTTAGTTCACAGCTTGGACAACCATTATGTTTCACAAAACCCAGGTAAAGTAGTAAAAATGGACAAACATGGTGAAGTCTCACAAATCTTGCATCCAAAATTTTCCTTTGGCTTTGCTTACTTGAAGACAATTTACAAAGTTCACAACAGTTACTGCTGTACAAAACCAAAATGAGCACAGTAGATAATCAATTTCAAAAGTCTACTCAGATTTTGTTCAGTTCTTTATAAATATGTAAAGTGACCCAACTCCGACCCTGTGATTGCAATCTATTATAGTTCCACACTCTTCCACCTTCTTGCATCAGAACAAAGTAAGCCAAGCCACTGTGGGAAAGAAGCACTGCTGAGGAATGAGTGGGTGCCATGTAATAAATCTTCCACATGGCTCTGTTTTCCTGGGGCAGATGGGGATGGAATCTGCTCCTGTGAGTGTGCACGAAGCGAAGCATGTTAGTTGAAATGATTAGGTCAATTGTGGGGAAATGAATGAGGGGGTTTGCTAACCTAAATGTCAACTGAGCCATATGTTGGTCCTATGCAATCTACTCCAGAGAGCAAGATATCAGTCAAAATCCAAAATCCTAAACCACCAAAGCTGAACAGTTTTCCCAGGCCTTCCTGCCACTGCTCTAAGTAAAACTAGCCTGGCAGGCTGGTGGTACCTGAGGGCCAGGGCAGTGGACCATTTGTATCCTCCTGTCCAATTGCAGAAAAAAATGTTTCTGGAATGCACTTTCTGCAGGAAGAGAACACATTTCCAGCTTTTAAACACAAATGCACACTTAACCATGCAGTACTACTAATGGCCAAAGAGAAACAAGCACATACAATACAAACAATAGCTTTTCAGTGTGAATATCACAAAAATGTAGATGTTTGAACTAAAGTAAAATGTTAAGAAGATTATAAGGTATTTAACTGAAAACTTTAAAATAAAAAAATTACAGTAAGGATGAATCAAAACTAGGTATGATGTTAAAATGCCATTTTTAATACTTCTAACATCCCCAGTTAATGCTATAAATGGCACAATTATAATCCATGTTCACTTAAAATCTGAGACAGGGTATATTCAGTCCCTAGGTGCTTTGACACCTTAAAAACTACAAAATACCATGTTTTGCTCCAGGCATCCCTTGTTAAATTACTTTTGTATATAATCATGCTGTAAATGTTCTACTGTATTGTAGAAAAAAAACCCTGAAGTAGACACACTCTTTTGTATTATGCAAAGTGGGAAAAATGCTATAAAGTGAGGATGATTCCAAAAATAATTCATCTATAAATCAATAAACCTTCCAAACGTCCACACCATCGATAAACACCTTTTAGGCTACAAACTAGGCAACTTTTTTCCAGGCTTTTTTCACCAGAGGTGACAGTAATTGTTGCATCTCCATGTACAAAGAGCTCAAGTCTTCTTGTACTTCAATAAGATTGGTTTATTTAACAATCAATCTGACAAAGTGCTGGGATTAATTAAATGCTAACTAAAGTTTAACGGAATGTTTTGATCACATTTTTGGTTGTATAAGTCTCATTTCAGCTACAACCTCACTGATGGACTGATTGGCAGGCTAAAGAAGTTTTTTGGGTCTCTCTCTCTCATAGAGAGAGATATTTTGGATTCTGTGCTCTAATACATCCTTGTTGAATTATTTTTATTGATGCTTACCTTCTCATGCACCAGGTCTCTAGATACTTCAATGAGGTCTGCTACCATTATGTACTCTGCCACAACACCTCTTCTTGAACCATACCTTACATTAATGTTGACGTGCATTGTGTATTCGTGTATTTCTTTACCTGTTTCTTCAACTGCCAGTCTGTTGCTTCCCTTCATCCTGATTTGGAGGAGAAATTTCTGTTTGAAGTCTTTGGAAACATTACCATTGTGAACAGATGTCTCTTACTCGAGGTTGATGACCTGGTTGCTGGTTTGTCCAGGTGGACAGCTTCACTAAATTTGCACTATGTTTACATTACACTCTCATAAAGCACCTGGCATCTACACCTGCCCTTGTCACTTCCTCCTCAACAACCCTCAATCACTTCATGTCACTACTTGTGCGCCTGTAAAAACTGTCCATCTAGCCATCTATACTAACTCTAACTAACTCTATAATAACTCTTGTGGTGTTGTATGTCATCATGTTGTCCATTTAGTATATTGTGCACCATGGTCCAAGGGGTAACTATATATTTTCTCTTATACATCGGTATATGTGCGGTAGACAGCAAAGTGAACCTCAAATGTTGAATAACTAACAGGAAGTGTACAGATTAATGTGAGAATTTTAGGAATGAAGTTGACCTCACAGTTTGTTCGCCTTGATTTTATTTCCTGAGCCACTCCAGCTTCAGTACACCTCTTGTGTTCCTGACCTTTCAAACAAAAAGTTGTCAAGCTTTCCAGACCTCCCGACTTTGCCCAGGCAACAGGAACACTGAGATGGATAACCAAGGGGAAAATAGTCCTGCCATTCTTCAAAACTTCAGCTCTGCATGACAGCAGCATGACTGCTTCAGAAGCCTCAGTCTGGTCATCACTTCTGCCACAGGCATGTCACCGTGGACTTTGTTGTCCCTCGTACGCACATTCACACTGTTAGTTACCCTTTCCTTTTCACCCACCACTGCAATAGGAAACAAGATTACAAAACTTAAAATACATTTTTATATGGTTCTTCATGTGTCTAGGTATAATAATGTCTTTATTTGGAATGTTATCACAGAGCTATTCAGTTGTAGTTCTAGAGCATCAAATCCTATGTTTTCATTCAAGTTTATTATATATATTTCTTTGCGCCATGACAATTCTTAAGGACAAGAGTCCTGGAAGTTTTAGAAAATAAATCTGAAGTTTTACAATTTTAAAATATTCTGTGGGATTTGTATGGAGCTTATGGTAATTAAGGAGAATAAATGCAAAAGTAAAGTAAATACACTCAAGTGCATCCAGGTATAATGTCTAGTATGCAAATAAAAAAAACAAAAAAAATTAAATCACTGAACTGCCACCAACTTTACTGAAATACCAGTTACTCTTACCAAGAATGAAATTGTATTGAGCCAGCTGGGCATTCCGGATCTTTTTACTGAACAGGCAGCTAGAGCCAAGGTCTACATCTGCCATAAAGCCACTTTCCAGAAACTGCATACATACCTGGACAGAGGAAGGAATAAATGTTAGATATAGAAATCCATACATATACCATATGAACCTGAGTTATCAGACTCTTGATAATACCACATTTGAGCTGCTTCCTTACCTGGTAAGTTACAAATGATGACATGAACAGTTTTTCCATAATGGGACTATGTCCTAACATGATGATAACTATAATATGAAGTCTGGAGCTGAGAGGAGGAACCAAAAGACTGACCCTCTTGGGTTGAGGAGTGGTGTACTTAGATGAGGTCGAACAGAGAGGGGAATGGGTGAGGGACATACCGCCTTCGCATAATCCTCACACAAGGGGTTGACCGGTACCACCATCACCTGACGGGGAGACAGCCAGAGAGGCCTGCAGAAAGACCAGTCTCAGCAGACCTGTTCTTATTTTCCTAAAATATTCATTTTTGCAAGACAGCTAGATACTAGATGAAGTATGACAACACTTTTTAAAGTAAAGGTGTAATGATTCATGTTTTTCTGAGACACAGATACATTTTCTGTCTATGGTTTATGCTTACCACTTCCCAGCATAGTTCTCTGTGAGGATGGCAATCATCCTCTCCACTGAGCCCAGAATTGCACGGTGGATGATGACTGGTCGTTCCCTGTCATTGCCATCTTTCCTACAAGGAAAAAGGGTGGCAGTTGAACAACAGTAATTTTTCCATGAATTTAAAAGTCCTCCATATGAGTATTAGCTTTCACTCTTGCAACTTCAACTCTTCAACTATAATCTTACCTTATGTCACCCACATGCATCTATCAAATTTCTGCCAACAGTATGGTGAAAGCCAGATAATCCTCTTGTACAGCAATTTATACAGTATACTAACATATATGTTAGCGGAAGCAGTTTCATTGGTGGCAGCTAACAGGGTACAACTGCATAGACAGTGGCACATTCCATGCAGAGGCTTTTAAGGGAAACTAATATGGTGGGAAGTCCGAGATGCAAGGTTGGTGAGATGACGGGGTAAGACCGTATATAGTTGCAATAAGCTTAATGATCCTTCGCTTGTTTTATCCTTAGAAAATTGCTTCACTGGTATAAAACAAAGGAGCAATGCAGGAAAAACTAAAATACTTGTTTGGAGATGATGCAAACCAAAAAGGAAGCATATCTGTTCTTAATACTCATGGATTAAATTTGAACTGTTCTGAGAGTATAAGAAATTTTGATGTTTTATTCAACAAAAATGTATTTTGTTTCTCATGTTGCAGCATTATTTAGATCTTGCTTCCTTCAGTTGAGAAAAATAGGTAAAGTATTTATGTAGATAAAGAAATAAGCTGGTTCTTTGCCTTGTGCAGTCAGATACTATAATGCTTTTATTGGACTTCCCACATCAGACTACACTCATCCTCAATTTATTTCACATTAATTGTGCATTTTACAGATCGTCACAAAAAATTACATGAAAAAAATTGAAAAACAAATATTGAAAAAACCTATTTTAAGCAGAATATATACCAAGTTGGGAGTTTATTATATACACACCCACCTTCACACAAACTGTACATTTCAACAGGTACATCACATGCAGTGTTTGGTATAAATCAGGCAGACTAGGATTTCTAGCACTGGTTAGTATTCAATTGTTCATCCCTTCATGGATGTTTATCCACACATGGATGGATGCTTCCAGTATGACAATGCACAACAGTACGTATTGTCACTAAATGATTCTATCAACATATGACAGTGAGTTTTCATTTCTTCAGTGGGCTACACAATTTCCAGATCTTAACCCTATGAACCATTTTTGAGATGAGGTGGAAAGGGCTGCTCACAGCCATCTATTTTGTCACAACTACACAACACAATCACTTTTGCACGGTAAAACGTTCCTGTATAACAGATCCAACATCTTTTAGAATCCATGCCCAGATAAAAGCATGCTGTTTTAAAGGCCAAATGAAAAGCAACACCCAACTAGATAGGTTTGTTTAATAAACTGGCAACTCAGGGCAAACCGAAAATTATGAAAGATGTGCTCAACTCTGAATAAGACTTAAATGGATGTTAGACAAAAATGTACTTTGTATTCTGGTTAATTTACTTCTTAAATACGGTTTCATCCAATCGTTTCAATGAAGACATATCAGAGTTATAACAACACTACTCCTGCTTGTGCAACCCTGTAAGTCTTGTCAGAGACTGAATTTGAAATGTTCAAAACAGTAAGTAGGCTTTTTAGAGTTCAATGAACTTAACTACACAAAAACCTCACTTAGGTACCCTGTGCTAAATTTCATAGGTCAAGTGTATGGTTTAAACAACACAGCCGTGCATTAAAAAACAAAAACAAGCAAGAAAAACAGACTGAGATTGAGCTTTACAGGTAGAGATTATAAAATCCTTCTCTTAATGTTTAAGGTAGTTAATGGTATCACTACAGCTTACGTAAGTGAAATGATTGAATCTTATAATCCAGTACATTGCCTTTGATCTTTAAATGATGGATATCTTAAAAGTACCCACGATTAATAAGATTTCAGTAGGTAGACTTGCCTTTAGCTACAGGGCACTGAAGCAGGGTAGTTATTTTAATTATTGTTGAACCATGCATGCTGTACCTGCAAGTTCGTTTATTAACGTAATAACCTTGGGTCTGTTTATGTTGGTAGTGGCTACCTCACTAATAATTTCTTCTCTTTGTACCATACACACCTTATGTCACCCCCCTGTCAAGGCAAATTGCAGGACTGTGTGCACCACACTTACAGGAACCGATAGCTACTAGCCATAACGGATGGGATCAGTAACTTTGCTCTTGGATGCCCAATTTACCCTCTTGAGATTATATCTGATTTTAAACAGCCTTTTTTGCATGAATCTGTATTAATCCCCCACAGAGGTTTATTTTTCTTAGTCTCTTTGTTGTTGGGAGTTTTTTTTGTTCCTGTCCTCAGGTACCATCTGGCTTACTCCATAGTTAACTATAACTGCTGCCTTTGGTCAATTACAAGATCTTTCTTCGGGCATTCACATTATCACTGTGTGAGAAAAGCACTTTTTAAAAATAAATTTAACTGAGTTAAATTATTTCTTTTCTGCTAATCTTAGCAATGGCTTTATGAAAACAGGGACAAGCAAAATTGGTTTAACAATGCTAGAATTGAAGATTGTCTCACCCAACAAATGTCAAGTCAAAGCAGTTTGGTAGCTGGAAATCCAGCTGGATGGTGGCACACTGGTGATAACGTCCAATGGCGTCCTTAACGTTAATGTCAATCTGAAACCACATAGAGGTACACATAGGTCTATGCGTTAGTAGGGAAAATCAGAACAGGAGCAGTGCAAACACAATGTTAACTAACCTTGGGACCATAAAATGCACCATCCCCAGGGCTAAGTTTCCATGGCTCGCCAAACTCATCTAGGCTGTTCTCCAGTTGCTGTTAATGAACAATCACATGTTATAATGCCTTTATCCAACTTCCATAAACTGAACTGAATAAATACTTACAAGTAAATTGAAGCACATAGTATTTCCTTTAAATGAACCACTGAAGGTGGAATTTTGTCTTGCAGGCAGAATTTCTGAACAGTTACCTTCTCAGCCTGGTCCCAGACAGAAATGTCACCTAGGAACTTTTCTGGACGTGTAGAGAGACATAAGTGGAAGGAGAACCCAAAGACACCATACACACTGTGCAAGAAGTCCAGGCATCCCTTCATCTCAGCCTTAATCTGGACAGACAGAGAATAACAGAGATTACTAGTTGTGATACCTGGCACTACCCAGCTCAAATCAAAAAGTATAAAGGGGAAAGGTAAATAGAAATAACATCATATATCAACAAACCATAGAGTATTACCCTTAAAGTGCCCCCTTTTTTACCACTCCCTGTAACAAATTTGAGTACCCATTCATTTCAGGCATAGAAAAACCAAAAAGGGCCTAATGTCTATGTCAGCATTACGGTCTGTACCTACACTCTGTGTGTGACATTCAACGTGTTGCATGTACATCAGTGCTCTTGCTTTTCCAAATGTTGACAGCGACTGAGTTATAACATTTTCAAATTTTTATGTAGCCTTTTTGGAATTTTATGAACTTCACTATGGAAAAAGCTTACTTAAGTACCCCTGTGCCAAATTTCAAGCCTGTAGTTTGAAAAACAAAACCATGCATAAAGAACAAACCATGACTGAGATTTAAAGAAATGAAAGAAAGGAAACTGATGACAGAGAACAAGAAATGTCCACAGTTTACCTATTTTGATTAAATTTTCTTCAGTTTACATGCTGCCCAAGTCACCTGTTCCATGGTGCAGAAGATGTGGGCATCATCTTGCTGGAATCGACGCACCCGGGTGAGACCTGTCAGCGTTCCTGACAGCTCATTGCGATGAAGCACCCCGAAGTCAGCTAGCCTCAAAGGCAGCTCCCGCCATGACCGAGGCCGGTGGCTGAATATGAGGCTGCAGAGAGCACAGCAGGATATTAAGTGGTCAAAAGTTGCTCATCTCCAGAAAGATGGAGATCAAGTTTAACAATGTTTTGGTAAAACGTTAAGTGCTTGATTGTATATAAGGAACTAGACTTGATAAAAAGGTTCAAGGGTCACTTTGTGATTCTGCCCTGATACCAATATACAAATTGTTCTTGACTTACAAACAAGTTATGGACCAATTGCCCAGTTCTAAGTTGAATCGGTCAGAAGTTGAATCATACTCATGACAGAGTGCTTATTTTGGTGTGTAGACCACTATACAGTACCTTCTTTTCCAACATTTGTTGATGTTTTTGAACATTTTTTGTATTTCTATCCAAAGTATAATATATTATCCACACCATTATTAAACAGTAAGCACAAGCACAAAAGTGAGCACTAGTAATCAGCACAGGAGGAGCAGATGGTGCTATGGGAGATATGGCAGCAATTTTAGCAATATGAATTCAGTTCTGTGAGATGCACAATAAAGGGAAGGCATGTCTATGTTTGATATAAAAAACTCTTTGTAACAACAAACAGTGTGTTGCTTGACCGTTTAGTTGTGGAAGGGAGGGAGAAAGGAGAGGGCTGGGGCTGAAGTGGAGGCGGTGCGAAAAAATTGTTGCTTCCTGCACATGGGCAGGGCAGGTGTGTGGCACACAGACTTGCATGGCCTTCACCTCACGCAATTGTTATGCTATTACGTCGCACGTACTTAACAACATAACATTTTTCATCTACGGTATAAACTATATGCACTCAATCTTGGTGGAGTACTGTATAGGTTTTCTTATGGCTGTTGGCAGATGATATTTTTATACTATGAACTTGTTCAGGTACTGTACATTACAAGATGCTCAAGTATAGAAGTTTTAATTAGATACAAGAGGCTCCTGTGCCACCAGAATTCAGAAAATCAAAAAAAATATATTTTTTGACAACTTTCCTCCATTTCATTTTTTAAAAATTGCAGTCATCCCTCAATATTTGCAGGTTCCACATTCGTGGATTTGGTTATTCATGGGTTTGCCATCAATAATTAAATGGGAATTTTTTGGAGATTTGTGGCGTACTGTGAAAAATTGCAGACAATGCGTGTATATAAAGAAAGCTTGAAAATTTTGTAAGTCATAAATGCATAAAATATATGTATTATTAATCTATTTTCTCATTTACTACCATACATACATACAGAAATTTATTATAAATACTCAAATTTTGTTAAACATTTCAGTGCGCAAGAGAACTGTGAGCTCTGGCAATATGGCTTTGGGAACGCCACCATTTTGTCTTGCTACCATCCAGAGTCAGTCATGTATTTTTCTCCTGCAGTGATCGCTGCACCTCGCCCTTTTCACAACGTTTTGCATCTTATGCATAGTGTGCAATTATCCCTAAATATCTGTGTAATCATGGCTCCAAAACATAAGGCTTCTAGTGCTTCGAAAAATGCTCCCAAGAAGGAGAAGAAAGTGATGAGCATGCCAAAAAAATCAAATTATTAAGATATGCTTCATACTGTGGAATGTATTGTTTTACTGTACAGTACTTGTTTTGTGTGTTAAATATATTTTTGGAAGTATTAATAATAAAGGGTTAGGGGTGTCTAGAGTTGTTTGCAGTTTTCCACATTCTTGGGGGTTAGGGGGACAATATTGAGGGAACACTGTATTATGACTTTATTTATGATTGACTATCGTATGAGTCAGTTGTACATCGTAAGTTGAGGACTACCTGTACAAGACAGAACACAATATATTTTCTAATGGACCATAGCACACAACACACTGAACAGACAGCATGGCGACACAGGACAACACAGATGAACGGAACAGATAAGTAGGCGAATAGACAAATAAAAATTGATGAACAGATAAATAAGACATGATGATAAACAGATAAGGTAAGATAAGACAATTAGTGGTGACGGTATAGTGGGAGGGTGGTTAGTGATGTGGTTGATCAGTTCCTGTGCTTTCTAGAATTCAGCAGTCAGCTAGCATGCAGGAAAAAGCTGTTCCTGAACCTAGTGGTACTGGCCTCCAAGATGTGATATCATCTTCTGCAGATCAGTGGCAAAAACAGATGACAAAGAAGGTGAGGAGTCTTCAGCCATTTTAGGAAACAAACAACTCCTGATCTGGATGGTGGAAAGTGAAGTCCTAATGATGATGATTTGGACAGTCATTACAAACCATTGCAGAACTCCCCAGTCAGAGGCAGTCTGGTTCACATAGCAGACTGTGGTACAGGAATTCAGGATTCTGTTTATGGCATCTGTAGAAGCCGTTAAGAATGGGGGACAGGGAATCGAAGTTCTGCTCTTTTATACCTCCTTAGGAAGTAGAGACATTGTATCGTGCCTTCTTTCAAATAGGTTGTGTTGTGTTTTCAGGAAAGGTACTTGGCGATGTCTTCTCCAAGGAACTTTAAGAAGCAATGCGCTAGTTCCATTGCTGAATCCCCAATGGACAGAAAACTGTGAATGGCTCAAATCCTTCTGATCATCAATTATCTCCTTGTTCTCATTGGTATTTAGAGACAGACTGTTGTCCCTGCACCAGGCTACAAGCTTGTCCACTTGCACTCTGTAAGCTGACTTACCATTGTTGGTGATGAGGCCCACAACTGTAGTATTGTCAATATACTTGATGTGGTTGCTGTTGTATTTGGCAACAAAAACAATGGGTTTGGAGTGTGTACAGCAGTAAGCTCAACACATATCCTTGTAGAACAATTGTGTGGGAGTTGTTGCTATGGATGTTGACATCCGGTGGCCTGTTGGTCAGGACCTCCAGGATCCAGAACCCATGGAAAGTGTTCATTTCCAGTGTGGACAATTTACTGCCCAGCTGTTTGGGGATCATGGTGCTGAATGCTGAGATGAAATCAATGAAAAGCATTCTGACATAAGAGGAACCTTGGGAAGGGTCATTTTATCAAGGCTCTTAAATTGAGGTGGTTCTTTAACAAATCCAACTGAATGGTATGAGAAAAACATATAAAATTACAAGTTTGCAAATCCATTAAAGATCAAACTAAAATAGTATTCATGTGGATAAACTCACCAGTGCCCAGGGCAGTTCATGGGCTTGAGGGCAAATATGTCCTGCTCCACAGGAAAGGAGAACATGTTCTCACTATAGTGCTGCCAGTGTCCTGAGATTTCCCACAGTTTGCTGTTGTAGATGTTAGGAGTGGCCACTTCCTGGAAGCCTCTTCTATAGTACTCCTCCTAAACAGTGACAAGTGAACAAAGCAAGCCACTGGTAGGCTTCCTGATTTGCTGGAGGAAGACTCATCATGGAGTTCACAGCAACAAGACAGTCAAGAAGGGTGAGCTTCTGTAACATACCGGAAATGCCTTCTAGGACCAAACATAAGATTTGTCATGACCTGTCATGACCTGGGCATGTGCTTATTAGTGCCATAAATGAGGACCAGAAGGTGACATCTTCATACATCTTACCTTGATGAAGTCAGTGAGGGTATTGTATATGTAGGCCCCTCGAGGAAGGAAGAAGCAGCTCCCTGGGCTAAGGTCATGAAAGAAGAACAATTCCTGTTCCTGCAAAACACAGACACATGGACTGCAATATGACACTATGAGATCAGCAAATAACCATTCAGGCAAATCTATTAATAAAGGTGCTGCAGATCTTTGATTTTTTTTTGTCTGTCCAGCAGGAAGAGGTGAGTCAATCTATGTACCAGCTGGAGCCTGTGTACACAGTCTCATATACACAGGCTCATAACATATCATTGGTGAGATCTCCTGCTGTTGATGTCCTCTAAAACTGCACCATCTGCACTGCAATTAGGTACCTTGCCAATTTTGCGGTGATCCCTGTTTCTGGCTTCTTCTTGTAAGCTCTCCCATTCTTTCAGCATCTTGGTGTCAGGGAAGGAAATGCCATAGATCCTCTGCAGCATCTCCATATCAGTGTGTCCTTCCCAGTATGTAGAGGAATTCTGAGGACAAAATAAATGGCAGAAATAGTGGAACATAACCTTCACAATAAATTCCTATGAAAGCAGTGATGAATAATTTTGAAAATCATTGCATTTTCATTTGTTACACACCTTGTAGATTTTAATAGCTTTGATCTTTCCAGTGTGCCGGACATGTGGCCCTCTACACAGGTCAATCAGCGGACCACATCTGACAGGAGACATAGCTCATTGAGGACCAAAAAGGTCTGACAACACATCTAGAGTAAGTATTAAAGGAAACAATATAATCTTCTTTTACAAGATATTTTACCTGTACACAGTAGTGGTGGGTGTAGTGACCTTCTCGTTCAAAATGCGACATTTGAACTTGTTATACTGAAATTAACAAAAACTGGGATTTATTCATGAGCAGTAATTTAATAAAATAAGTGCTGGACTGTTTAAAAGGATAATGCTAGAGTGGATTAACAGCTGTCCTTCTCCAACATCACAAGTTGATGAAGCCACAGAAGAGAGATCCTTGAGCTACACTGGGAACAAGAGGGGGACTTCTCCCACCTTGAACATCTGCAGCAAAGTCTCCTTGCTGACCTCCAGCCGCTCAAATTGCTGCTTCTCCTTCATCACTGACCAGCAAATTCTTTCTAGGGCCCCAAATTCAGTACTTGATACCGTTCTGACCAAGACATGAAAAACACATTATCTCACCATATTTTTTTTTACAATAAACATACCAACATTATTCTGGTGCGTAGGCCTAAAAATATTTTTTTCAAATCTAAATAAACACATCTATACAGTCTCACCGTTCCCCATCCATGAACATGTCATAATAAAAGCCATTCTCAATGGGAGGTCCATAACAAAGGCAGCCACCATAGAAGCACTCCATAGCCTCACCCAGAATATGGGCACTAGAGTGCCAATACACCTGCAGAGCAAAGTACCTCCATCAGTGATGCTAGGCAGAGACAAGCAGGGGAGAAATGCAGGGACAAAATGGTGTGACACTCACAGCTCGGGCTTCGTCATCATCCTGAAAGCGCAGTAACTCCAGTGAGCAGTCTTTCTCAAGTGGCCTGTCCAGGTCCCAAAGCTCTCCATTCACACGTGCAATCACAGCATTGTCAGCAAGGCCCTGACTGTGTAAAGCATGATCAGAATACCAGATGCTTGCAAAATCACTATATACTGTACCTGATACAGCCAT
>UFQX01001092.1:0-105033 GCA_900497675.1 Arapaima gigas
CTGCCTGCCTGCCTGCCTGCCTGCCTATCTATCTGTCTGTCCGTCTGTCCGTCCATCCATCTGTCTATCTGTCTTTCCGCTATTTTGTTTATTTACTCATTTCTGTCCCTCTGGTAGCTGAAACATGCAGCCATCCATCATCATAGATTATTATGCACGTAGAGGGCAGATGTCTGAGAGTCTTACAAACGTTCATCTGGTCCCGCCTGGTTTTATTTATTATTTACATGTCAATGTAAAGCAAGTGTCGCCGAATTTCTTCCAATGCAAAGTTTCCTCCGTTGTGCAGGTACCGGATATTTTAGCCAGCAGTCCAACAAAGTCATGAAAATATCACCGCGATTTGTGGCGCCCTCTGCACCGTTGCGTCACTGGAACACTTTTAGGTCGATCTCCAGTTCGGTGCAAAAGCCTCCCGCCAGTGATCTAATAAAGCGAAGATGCAATATTAGATCGCTCTCGGCATTATTCCTGAGGTAGTTTCAACCTTCATTGCAGGAGAGATTATCTTTTAATTATGATGATCAAACCTGGCGAGTGCTGAAAATTTATTCTAATGGCATTAGAGAATGTTCTGCAGTAACATAACTGAAATACACAACAAAATATAAACCAAAAAAAAAAAGCACAGAGCAGATGTACTTGATACAATTTAGATGATCAACATGACAAAACTGTCTTCACAAAATGTTCACAAAAAAAGTTGAATATAATTGAATACAATTATATATCTGCTTTGCTGCAGACTTATTTATTCTACCCAGAGTGATACTCTACCTGCTGGTTGGCTTGTAGGATGCAGCTGAAGAACTTCTGAGATCATTCATGTGCAATATGAGACGGTATTGGGTGGGTCTTGTCGATCGTGTCGGGTGCTGATGCTGTGTGCACAGGAGGTCAGTGCAAAACATTTCATTCAAGTGCAAAAGTGGAGATTTGAGACAGCGGCACTCGTGTTTACGTGTGTAACATGGCTCTACACCAAATCCGGCCGTGAGTTTTTACGAAAAATTCGGAAATGAGGATGTCTAAGAACCCAAGATTCAAGCAATGGGTCTGGTGACGGGATTTAACTTAATTCCCCAAAAGCATGCAAAGTGGAATAAATATCAGATGGCGTAAATGACTTCACGGATGGCTGAAGGACATAATGCTTAACGTAGTACTTTTGAGGAACAATAGTATGCTTTATTCTTTATTTAGCCTTCACGTAACTCATAATGAAGCCTTTGACCCACTTTGACATGGGGTAACAGTGGCAGTTGTGTACCCTCAAAGGTCACTCTGTCTGGCCCCTGTCGAGCTGACGTGTTAGGCCCCTGGCGTGGTGTGAAGAGCATTCATGTATTCTAATTAGTGTCCCACAGTGACCCTCAGTGACCCACAGTGTTGTGCCTTTAGAGGGTCTCACTATTTGTGGGCCATTAGCTGAATGCCTGACCAGACTGCCCATCATGGGTCTGCTCCACACTCTCATTTCATTGGAGTACTTAACCCCCATGCCTGAGGATAATGTGAACAAGTGGCAGGTGGATTTGCTGGTTGTGGGGGTTGGGTGGGCTAGTTATGTGACCTCATTTATCTCCTGTTTTGTAGTACTTGTGTGTCTATTGAAATACACTTTCAGAATAAGTCAAACAACAAATGACCTTAGAAGCACAGTTAGTTTATCAGGTACTGCAGTTGTTGCCACCGCACATTATATGGGTAGCTGCCAACAGGGTTCAGAATTCAGAAATACAAAGGAGACTGTGACAGATCGTGTGATCCAAATGTATGGAGCAGTTAGGGGATCAAGACAGATGTGGCTTCACAAGAGATGGGCTTTGAGAGCCTTCTTGAATTCTTAAAGGATGTCAGCACATCTGAGGAAGGAAGAGAGCTCATTGCACCACACTAAAGTCAAAATGGAGAACTGCTGACCTTTCAGGTTTGGACTTCTTGCGAGTGGGACCACCAAGTAGCCAGAGGTGGAGAATTGATCACACCCTTTAGGTATTGGTGAGCAGATATGTCGAGCGTCTTAGAGGTGATAACCAAAGTACTACAAAAAAATGTCCGGGTTTATAAAATAATATACACATATATAATAGTGTCAGATATATATACTTTTATTTTAGGGAACCTTTGCTAAGTTATAATTTTCTGTCCTTTATAACATTCGGCCAGAATTGTCATTTATCATTTCTGTCATACTTTTTAGGCCTTTTTTTAAAAGACGGTTTTCTTTGAACAACAAATAAAGCATTGGCAGACATACTGCAGACTTTGTAGGACACAAAATCAATATTAAATCCAATCTGATGTCACAATCAATTAATATATAAGAAGGCGATAATTTTGGGGCTGTGCAGTATTGATCATTAGTCTCTAGAAAAGTATATTCGTCCGTACGTCTATATATTTCCTAGAGACTAATGATCGACGCGACGCAATTTGAGGAGAAACCTACATCTATGCACCGCCTCTGAGGTGTTTGAGTGGGACAACACTGCGGCACAGTCTGAGCAGGACGGGGGTATCCATATCTTTAAATGGGTGACACAGGAAAGAATCCAACTCCAACATGGTGTTTCCCCCGCCTGCTCTCGAAAGCGCTGAGCTCCCTGATATTCTCACTGAGCCAAATGGAAAGCCGAAGGTGATGTCTCACCTCCGCAGGTCACGTTGCTCACATGCCAGGCTAAACACCTGGGGCACTATTTTAACAAGGTAATTATGAGTACGGTACACACTGCTGTGAGCTTCTGTGGCTATGTTGGATATTCCAAGAAAGAGACACTCTATTAATCAGATTTTTAACCACTTAAGGAATCTACTGTAGATCTAACCAATGCACTGAACAGGTTTTACCAGGAGTCTATTTCCACATTAGTCTCAGTAGCTCTTAGGATATTACTTTCACAGTGTCATCATATGCTAAAAAATAATAGCAATAATAAGTAAAATCGTCAAGAGTCAAGTCAAGAACCATTTACTGCCGAACTCCCTAATGCAAGGGAGCGGCAGTGCACAAGGGAGCATGGAGTGAAGATGCTTAGGCCCACAGCGCACAGAACAGGGAGAAGTCTAGATAATGACTAGGACTTATACAATGAGTAGAAAAAGATGATAAAATTGTTTCAAAATAGTGCGGTGGTAAAGATAAATAATAAATAACTTGATAAATAAATACAACAATGGACAACTACATGTCCATGTGCCCATATATGTATATACAAGTGTATACACACATATACACACGCATAAGAGTAGACAAAACAAAGAGGGAAACACAGTTGGTGGATGGCAGTTATGGAGAGGGGAGGTGGTCACTGGTGGTGGAGGCGATGGGGTAGTAACAAGGTTTTATATACAACATGGTTAAGCGTATAAGTTCAGTTAAACTTGTGAGCTGACCAAGATCTCTGGTCCAAAATGTAAAACATGATCTTCTTGTTGGCATTTGAGCAGCACTGGTGTTAACAGGAATCCCAAGTGCATATATTTACAGTATATATAGAGCAGTTCTGGTAAAAAAGAGTAAGGTTTATGAACTTCATACAGTTGTTTGCACATTGATGATGCAGTAGATTCCCTTTGTGCGCAAGGGATGGACCACAGTGACCGCCTTACCTCTGCAACCTTCATGGTGTGTTGAGTCTCTCCAAGTCACCTTAGTGGGTTTAATGTCTTTTTCGGTCAGAAGGAAATGTGTTCAGCTAATAATGATCAACGATGATCCAGTGGAGCCACGGCTGGACTTGTGGAGTTTGATAAACTTCCCGCTGATGATCAGCCCATCAACAATATCAAATGACTGAAATGGCAAAATGGCCTTTTTTGAACAACAGCACATGAAAAGGAAAAAAACACCCAGTGGCTCGCTGCAAACAAAAAGTAAAACCTAGAAAACGGTGCGCTAAAATTACATTTCCAGTTATAAGAAACCCAGCCCTCAAGGAACAAACACCAGCAAGGCCATACAAACACCCTTTAACCTTCCACCTCCGTGGTTGTCTCCATTTCGCCAAGTGAGACCTCAGTTTTGGAGATCAAGTGTGGAGTGTGGAGTTTGCTGGACACTTTTTTACAGTTCAACAGGAGGATTTTCTAAAGCTGTTTCCTAAGCTAACATTTACTGTTTGCTGTAGAAAACCTCTATTGACATACTGTGGTCTAAACAGTAAATAAAATTCATATTTATGTAGGAAATACAGCAGGCTGGTTCATGCTGAGCATTTTTGAATATTCTCATGCATAAAAAATAGATGAACTGGTCAACTTTTGTACTGTGTGAACAAGTCTACTTTGCCAGTCGCATACTATAAACAGGCTGTGTAAACCTTGTTTTAGACCAGGGTATAGTGTGTATTCTTTCATTCAGATCCTTCCAGTTGGTCATATGAAGGATGCTGGTTCCATCTTGTTAATAGCGCAGTGTTTGCATGTGATTCAAAAAAAAAAAAATCACACCTATTCCATATCCATTCCATTCCATATTTCATTGTCCCACTCTTTCGAATTCACGCAACTTGAGCAGGTAATTTTACTCATGGACGTCACTGGTTTCCAGTCTGGGATCTGGAGCACCTTTTCACTTGCTGGTTTTTGTTGCAGATGAGATCATTTTTCCATTATCTGACTTGTGACTGAAAAAGACCCTTTGAACGAAACGCTTTAAAGGATGGCTTGACATGCTTCTTCTGCCACCTGAAAACCGAACTGTTTTGGGCTTAAAAAACCCGAAACATTCTTGACGACATTTGATCATTTCCAAAACTTGAGTAAAATGACTATTTTAACTTTATGAACAGCACTGGGCAACAGCGACAGAAACCATATATTGAAACCTTATACTAAAATGCCAATATAGTAATACCACAATTATACTTTCCAGTAGCGCTTTTTTATTTGTGCTCATTGAGTAATTTATCATGATAATTCACCATATTTAAAAAAAATACAGATATGTGTTTTTGCTATTTATTATGAGACTGTTTTCTGAGTTTATTTACTAGGCACAACTAATCTACTTTGTTCTGTGTTGCTCGCGGTTAATGTCCCGTTGGATGTTTTTTCTTAAAAATCGAACCAAACAAGATTCACAGCCTGGTTTTTCCTCTCAGGTGCAATTTTATTTTTCAGCTTTACATTTTATTCGTCTCAAGTGTGCTCCTCTTATTATCTATTCTTTAAAATTGTGAACATGGTAAAAAATTAAGTAGAGCCTTACTTAAGCGCACCACTGCTTCCATAGGAGTTAAGAAGGTGTTGTGTTTCGGACGGATGTCCAGACATTCTGGGACTCCATTTACAGATGGAACTTCTGGGTTACACTGTGACAATAAAATAAATTTTCCTCCCAAATATTATTATTTTTTTTTGTTTGAATAACTGAGTGAACCCCACTGCAGGGAACAATCCATTATTTTTGATGCACTTAATGCATCCCTTTGATACTCATTGAAAAACAAACATTTATACTCTAGTTAAACATTACGCTGCAGTTTAACATTTTATGAATCGTGAAATGCATTCAGGGCAGCATGGTGGCACAGTGGGTAGGATGTTTGGGGGGGGGTGTTTAAAAGTAGCTCAGCTTATGTGCAGTTTGTAGGTTCACCCTGTGTCAGCAGGAGCTTCCTGATGATTCTGTTCCCTCCCACAGTCCACACACAAGTGGGAACTCTGTGGGATGGGGGGCAGCCTCTTAGACTGGGTGGACCACCACACCACAACCTTAAGAACAAACAGTCAAAACCAGTGAGTAAGCAAAACTCGAACACGCTTAACCAAGACCGGAATACTGTAGAACCTGGCTTTCAAACCCAACCTAGAACCCAACAAACCCTTAAGTACAATATTGACCCGTCTAGCACCTGTACATCTGGAATATATGCAAAACAACCACTTTTATGCATTCTTTGGCAAATCTCTGACTCGCAAGAGCAATGAAGAATGATTTCTATTGCAGCACAGTGACCTTTTTCTGACTGTTTCCAGCAAAACTGCTTCATCTCAGTCTGATACATTGTCTGGGTGCATGTAAACTGGAAATAATACATTCTCACACGTGGCAGACTAATGAGGATGGAAGTCTTCTAAGCAGCATAACATATCAGATGGCAAGATGACCTTCTTAAGACTCGAGGCGCACCACAAAAATAAGACCCCCTGCTACCGGGGGGATAGAAACGAAGGAGAAATGGTCTGACTCCTCATCAAAGTGTGTTTTTAAATAGAGAGACTTGTCTCAGCCCGCTGCAGGCAAAATTAACACGTATCTCAGAAATACTTCAAACCATTGCCAAATTTCTGCGAGTGCACTAGATAGCATTTGTGTTTTAACTTACAGTGAGCATATGAAATAAAAATAAAAATTAAAAAAAAATGATAAAGATAAAATAAATGACCTGGCTATTTATTCACAGTTTTTAAAAGTAATTTTTTTGTAATAGTGTATTTTTAAATTTTTTTTGCAAATTTAAAAAAAGAAAAAAAAACATTTGACTGAAGTAGCATTTTTTCCACATTATTATTCTTTCAATATTGATTTTATATATACACACACACACACACACACACACACACACATTTCATAAGCCAGGGTTTTGGTAAGTGCCAAACAGCAAAAATTTGGATATACAGAATCAGATGTTGAGGAATTGCTGTATTATGCAAATTTATTTGCTTGTTTGCTTGTTTGTTTCCAGTTATCTGGTGAACTGCAAGTTTTGTGGACATATTATACTGGAGAAAAAAGTGCACTAAGTTTTGAAAGCGTCTCTTGTCACGTATTGAAAGAAACGGAGCCCCCAGAACGATGTACTTTGAGAAATACCTTTCCTAAAATAACGCATATTTGGACAAGGGTAACAACCAGAAATTCACACAGTATTTTGTGTCAGTAAGACACGTTTCCCACTTGGTGCCCAAGCAAAACAGAAACTGCACAACTAACACAATAGCTCTATTTTACGTGCAGTTTGCCTCACACAGCTGCTCACGGCTGCATATGACCGGGGGGCGGGGAGCCAGCACTGCCACCCTGTCTTGCCCCAGTTCTCCATGTTCCTCAAGCTCTCCGTTAAGTGATTTCAAGCTGCTCGCAACGCCGTCCCGTTGGCTTTACAATGAGTTGGGTTTTCTGTTTTTAGATGATGTTGTGCATCTCATCCTCGGTGACCTATTAAAATGTTTTCCTCTGCGCCTTTCAGGCCACGCTAGATTAGACGTATTCCCCTCAGGTCACATCGGCTAATATAAGCATCGTTCATACGGAGTGAAAAACACAGATTTGCTGCTGCCAAACATGTAGCTGCAAAAAAAAAAAAAAAAAAAAGCAGGAGAGGAGACTGTGATCAACACACTGTTAAATTACAAGAGACCTTATGCATCTAATGATGTACAACCTTAAAAATTGCAAAATTCCAAATACTCAAGGTTTATCTCAGCAGCTCTAGAACGACTTGCTGGACGAATGCTGATGGTGCATTAAATCCATCTGCCCTCTGATGTTCGAATGTCTGCTAGGAGTTCAGAGTCTTTGGTAAGGTTTCACAGTTCAACAAATTAGTTTTGCGTTCCCTGTTGTACACTTGGCATTTTCTGCAAATTATGCATCAGTAATTAAAAGGAGGGCCTGAATTCAGAGACATGGATCTATTTTTGTCAGCTGTGCGAAAGGTAGTATACAGTATTGTGCAAAAGTCTTAGTCATGCAACTTGAATGTGTGTTGAGAAGTACAGGTAGATTCTTATCTACCATCAGGGAGGTTTCTGGTTGGTCCCAAATTCATTGTGCAGCCTGAGAATGACCTCAAACACCCAATCTCAGTCATACACAACTATCTTGAGCAAAAAAGGAGGAATCCTGCAACAGATGGTATGGTCCCCACAGAGCCCTGATCTCAACACGATCGAGTCAGTCTGGGAGGACATGCAGAGACAGTCAAAGTGTGCAGAAGAACTGTGGCCGGTTCCTCAAAATGTTTGGAAGAACCTACCAACCTCTACCTTAAACTGTATGCAAGTTTGCAGAAGAGAATTGATGCTGTTTTAAAGGCAAAGGGTGGTCCCACCAAATATTGATCTGATTGAGGTTTTTTTTTGTCTACTGCACTTTTTAGATGGTTTATTGATTCATAAGTATTCATGGCATTATTTTTGGAACCATCTTTATAGCATTTTTCCCACAGGTGCCTAAGACTTTTGCACAATACTGTATATGTTTACTTTAGATGAAACTGGCTCCAACGTGGCTTGCGATACTGAGCAACTTAACATTTTATCCATTTGAGTAAAAAAACGGGTACCCATTTCACCCATACAGCTGGCTAGTTGTTACTGGAAGAAAGGTTAGGGCACTACAGCAGAAGGAGGGATTAAAACCTGGGTCTTTCTGAAGGTCAGGAATGAACTCTGGCCACTACACTTCCTCCTTCCCAAGGCAGAAAGATGTCGGGAGACTCAAATAATTCATCCAAATTAATCTGCAAATTTCCCGAATATTGTAGACTCAGCCAAACGCCTTGTCCTGTCAAAGGAGGGTGTGGTGAGTGTGAAGACTGTGTCTGACCTCAGAGGGCCACTAATAAACGTCATTTTTGGCTGTTTAAAGCACAATCCAGCGCTGGAATATGGGAAACTTAAGCATCACGTCGCTAACTGCATTTAGAGTTACACCGTATCTCACAGCTGCACTTCTTTGTGTAGCAGTTTAGAAATGAAAAACCAAAATGCGACATACTGCTTGAATTTTATTTTTTCACTAAAGCGATATTGACTCATTTCAGTAGAAACTGCACCGAACACCAGGCACAGCTGTATAAACAATGACACTCTATAAATCATTTTGTGCAGAACACATTCAGCGTATGGGAGAAATTTACAGTATGGCAGAGTTTAAACATTTGAATCGTTCTATAGCCAACGAGTGATTAAAATAACATTTCTTTGTACGCCGTATTGGGTCTGCTTGAGCGGTCACATCGATCTGTGTTACACAGCAGTATTGCTCAGTTGAAGCCATTGACTGAGAACTTCTAGTCCATTACCAAAAATGTTGTGCAGCCCACATAATGTACCGCTGTTAATAATAAACTAATAGAATAATTAGACCAGCTTGTTGAGCATGAATCTTTTCAAAAACTACACTGGTAATTTAGTCAAAGCGCTCATGTTGGTGAAAGAGTTCAGACATTATTGAAAGCCGAATCTACTCTGGGCAAATTGGACTGTCGCCAACAATTAGGGACGTGTATTTTACTAAACTCCCAGCTGCTGAACTTTAGCAACAATGGATTTGCGGAGAATGACTCATTTTGATTCGCACGCGGCCACATCTAGCGCCCAGTTCAGGTTGGTGGCGGGGTGGGGTTGACGTGCACGAACACGCTTGTGAAGCAAAGTAAAGGCTTTGCGTTCTTGTTTTTCTTTTTTTTAAATTCTGACGATCTCTCGGATATATCCTGGACGGCGAAGCAAAACAAAAAAGCGTTAATGTGGCTGGAGGTGAATTAAAGCCTCGGTGCAAGGTATCGACCCGAGTTGCAACAGAGGTTACATTCTGGTGTCTGCAAGAGAATGTAGATATTGAACACCTTCACCTGTGTTCAAAAACGTCCCAAAAAGTGCAACAAATAAATAAATTAATGAATTAAACTAAAGATATAAATTTTAAGAAGAAAAAAAAACATGATGTGCGCCAAATCGGTCCTGACCAGGTATACAAGGTAATGTGATCAGTGAGTGTAAATGAAAAATCACAGGCAGGTAAGACAGATACAGATAAGACCCATGGACAGAATGGTAGATTTTGAAATGAGCATAATTCCATCATGACCCTTTTTTGTGAAAATCATAAGCCTTTGGATTCACTGAATATGCCGCTGTTTTTTTTTAGTCTGAATATGACTTTGCTTTGAACCTCCATCAGTCTTCTGAAAAAAGGTACACTCTGAACTTTTAATGTATATTTTTTAACCCTGGTGATCACCCGAGCAAATTTTTTTCGCTGTAGTAAAGATGTATGCTGCAGGCACTGAGTTCTACTGAGGAACCATTTGATTGTGGTGGGACAATGATCGTGAGAAAGTCTTCACACAGTCAAACATTGTTTATTACTCAGAAAGGCTCCCTCAGATCCTAAGGTCACGTTGGCTTGCGGCACCGACCATCAGATTTCCACCAAAGGAACACCCTTTGATAGTAGTTTGTCTTTGAGCCAACGCTGAGACCTCCAATGCCCTCCTCAAGGGGGCTCACTGAATGACAACAGCACCATTGTGGCCTTTCATGAGAAACGGGGTGCATAGAAGCGTATAGAAGGTCTGCCTGACAAACACTTGGGTTTCAGGGGAACGAGGCTTTCGCATGTTTCAGGTTCACTCCAACTGTGTTCGTCAACCACGAATCCACACTAGCAGAAGAATGGCAAAATTCATTCCATCGCTACATAGCGCTAAGCAAGATGGTGGCCTTTAACTGGAAAAGAACCGTTTCTCGAAGCCGGATCTCCAAAATCAGCACGATTGGCCTTGAACAACATGAAAATGTTGTGTTGACCACTTGACAAATTGACCCATGAGCACAGTCAAGTGATCCCAAATAAGATGAACTCTTGCAACGTTCCGGCAGCGTACTTAAACCACTACAAATGATTGATAGTCGTCGAGTGGCAGGCGTTGATATTGTGGATGAATAGCTGCTACCCGAAGGGGTCCAAGTTGGTTTACAGAGATGGGGTCACCAGAATGATCCGAAAGGGCCGCCCTCCACATTTTGTCTCCTAAACAAGGAGGGCAAAGCAAGCTGTTTGCGATGCCATCGCCATCCTAGCGCCGTAATTATGCAGTTTTACAGGTTTGCCGTCTTTTTTATATGCAAAGATAATAGGTGAACATAAACGGGTTCCTTTGCGGCTCTTCACTTAGCAGCTTTCCATAAAGGAGAGCGAGCAGCTTTATTTTTCTCAATATCGCATATATTTACCTTCTGTAACGTCTCCTAGGTAAATGATGGGAGATGGAGGAATAGATTGTCATTGAAGAGAGCTGACTATTCACAAGCCTCCAACGCGTTAGTGTCAATTCTGTTTCACTGCCCAAATGTTTCTGCTGTATGAGCTGACTGGAGGGAAGCCATGCCAAAGAGTAGGGCTGCACTTGACAGTCAGCTCCAAGGACCACGCTGTGTTTCAAACAGTAAAGAGCAAGCGCTTCTCTAAGAAGAATTATAATTTTTACGTGAGGCATCTACATTAGATGAGACAGCTGAAGACAGCCAGCGAGAAGAAAGGAAGAGAATGGGAGGAGAAAGGTTTTTGGTGCAAATTCTTTTTAACCTTTTTAATTGTCTTTGCACTGTTGTGATTTGATATCCGCAAGGGATTGTTTTTTAAAATCTGCATCCAGAAGTTTCTTCGGCTGTTTAATTAAATGAAAACCGTTTTCCAGACCCTGCTGCTCTCAATTTTGTCCTGTCTGTGCGGCCACCTCCACCTCACAGGCGGCTACTGCTGTCAGTCAGCAAACGTCATGTCTTGGACCCAAACCTTGGGCTGATCGATGACTTCTGACGTTGAGGTGTTATTATTTGAGGTATATACTGTGTGTGGGAATAAAATTGCAGTGATGGAGGCGTTAATAACTATTATGTTAAGTGTAAGATAAATACTCTTTTATTATATGAAAAGGTCACAGAAACAACAGGTACAAATGTTCAACTTTAAAAAGCTCACGTGGTTTTTCCATTTGTACCGATGCCAAACAACCTCACTGGCTACCTAACTCCTCTGTGACGCAACAGAAATAAATATATTCATCAATTCATCCATTATGATTAAGCACCGCATCCTGGACCGGGATGGGACGGTCGGGAAGCGTATTCCGGAATCACTGAGCTACGAAACTACCAACCGGGCGGGGTGCCAGTCGATTGCAGGAAAAAGATATCGGTAATTTAAAAAAAATAACGAAAAAAAACTTAACATCATATTAAAATCTTAATAAATTACCTGCAAGCCGCTGTTGCAATTGTTTCTTTAAGCCATTATCCACTGGCACGTAGCGGCTACAACCTCGTGTGCTGGTTCAACCGCCGAAAAAGAAAAACACGAAATGCTTGCCGCTGCCCCCCCGCCCGGCGATACGAAACCTGAGCCGCGGACCTGGCAAGGCCGATCACGTAATTCAAGCGGAATGTTTCTCGACTACGACTAGGAACTCGTGATGTACCCGCATCGGACAATAACGCTTAAAGACGTAGTCGCGTGAGCGGCTAGGCCGAGAGCGCAAAGGAGGCATCCGTGCAAACTTGCGACAAACATCACCTGCAGAGAAAAAGCATTAAAGGTGTAATTGGGTATATCAAACACTACAGACGGCCCAATTCGAGCAGACAGGCTTCAGGCTGCTTTAAACAGATGGCTTTCAAAAAGGTAAACACATAAACAGTAATAAACACTGAAAAAGCAGAGCTTCCCCCCATCATCACCCCTCTTTAAAGCAAGAAGTTAACTTTCTTTCCTAAATTAGATTTAACAGGAGGCAATTGCAATGCAATTTCTACGCGTGAAATCGTTTTATAGCCGCATGACAGTTCACACAGCGAGATTGTTGCTCGGCCCGGGTTTAAAGCGCTGTTGTAAGGAGACGGAGTGGCGGAGAGCTCTATTCTAATGCCTTGTCGGCGAAGGTTCCGAGGCTGGAGCCTTCGGTCTCTGTCGATGCGGGCCACCTTATGTGTCGGGTTGTGCAAGATATCAGTGAAGGAAAAAGAGAACGAATCGCATGCGAAAGACCACGCGAACATACCGTCGCATCTTGAAGACAGCGGACCGGCCCCTAACTGCGAGGGTGGACTTTGCCTGTCGTGCTGCGTTCCTCAGATGGATTCCTTCTTCCTCCCACGGGGTTCAGGTATGGCGACGGGACCTGGCTGTGAGCTAGGAGACACCGTGTTCCAGCAGGAAAGATTCCCTGTCAAAGAGGATACTTCAGTCTGTAGCTGTCCTGAAATCGATGTTCACCGGGCATTTCAAAGCGTCACCTGACAGAAAGCTTTTGTGAGCTGACTGCCACGGCGTGTGTGGTATCAGGCCAGGGCCTAACAGTAAAAAAATAAAATAAAATAAAATAAAATAAAATACAGGCATAAATAAACAATAAAATAAAATAAAATAAACACAAAAAACTGATCACGATATAGCAAAATGGACGTCCGTCCAGCTACCCATTCATCCGAAATGGACGCTCAGTAAACCGACACGTGGGGGACCCTGACAACCAACGTTGTGTTTTTCTTAATGTAAAACGGAACGGCCAGCGTGAAACAACAGTGTTTCTGCGAATGAGCCAGCTTGTCCTTCATTTCTGCCTTTTCACGTTTTTTTTTTTTTTAAATTAAAAAAGTCATCCCAGAAATGGCCGTCAGTTGGCCATAGTGAGATCACGATATCATAGCGGAGGCAGCCTTGATAGTCAACTTCAGTGAAGAGACATAACTTGATTTTTTTGGCCATTTATTTTTAATCTGTGATCTGATAATGAAACACGAGTAAAATAATGCAGGTCTTCTGGTGCCGCAGCTTTTTTTTTTTTTTTCCCTTTCCTTTTCTTTTTTTGTTTTCCCACACGCCGAGCATTTTCACTTAGAGCTAAAGAAATAGGGAGCGCTGATTATACCGCGTCTCCTTGAATTTACCATTTACGGGAGGCATGCCACTGGAAAATCCTTTCTGCTGCGGCTTTTATCTATTTACAGGACTGTTTAACAGCAAACGGACCCGCCATTTTCTCTAAGAATATTTCACTAAGTGTGGTGCAAGTTGAATGCGGCCGTGTGAAATGAAATGGATTAATGAAATGGTATTAATGGGTATTAATTCCCAGACGGCCTATAAGGATAAATGAGTTAAATGAAGTACAGGTCAGGCCTGTGGTCAGTGTGGATGTTATGGTCTTTATTGTGAACATGGGCAAGAACCTTGTGTGTGTGTGTGTGTGTGTGTGTGTGTGTGTGTGTGTGTGTGTGTGTTGGGGACCACTGGGGAAACTGGTCACCCTGAACAACAGTGCCCTCTTGTGGAGGAGCAGACATCCACAGGGGTTCAAAGAAGGGGTTTAAAGAAGACCCCCCGAGTCGCTTTCTCCTTGCTGTTCTGCCACCACCAGATGTGCCTCTTTTTTAATTTTTTATTTTATTTTGTTGGTTTCGAAAACCCTGTCTTTTTTCTGTGATTCCCAGGGTTAACATTGAGCAGACGTCTCTTTTTTTGCTGTGCGCAAATGTTTCTGAGAATTGATTTTCCCTAGAAAGCACCTCTTCGGTGTGTAGTAACTGTTTTATAGAATTCATCCTGAATCCTGACTTGTGCACGTATAGTTCAACTATATTTCAGTTATACGATTTAATTTACCTGTGGTTTTCATCACATACTATTAAACAGTATGCAATGATGTGAATAGTATGTAAAGTTAAGTGGCATAGAGAAAATGTTTGGAAAAGATGTTCACTGTCGAACAAGCGTGGAGGAATATACTTTCTGTTTGAACTAAAATGCTTCTTGCTGCAGGGTCACCATTTATTTGCTCGAGTTTCATTTGCTTAAGAAGCATGCAAAACCGTGGTGAAGTCCTGGCGGTTTGTCCACATTTTGCAACCAATTTCCATTTTTTTAGCTGCAGACACCGAGGTTGATGACCTTTCTGGAGAGGATTGATCTGACTTTCAGCATCAAAGAAAAGTGAACGGTCAGCGCCGCCTCAGAGGTTAAATGCTATCCAGACCCCTGAACCACCCCCTCCCCCTCCCATAGAGCACCACCCAGAACCCCAGAGTTGAGTTCAGCGCACTTGGCATCGTCGCAACCTGGATCCCGTCCACGACACTAAAAAGGCCGACAGCACAGACTCCAGGCTTGTGAACGCGGGGGCGGTCGCCGTCGGCAGGAGACGAGCCGCGGAGAGAATAGATAATGAGGCTGTTAGTGTTAAGAATAAGGGGATGTGCCTGGATCAAAATGTTTTACTTTCTGCAGTGTGTGTTTGTGAGGTTGACGTTTATGGATTACAACAAGCATCAGCTTCATGTATGAAAACACAAGGTCCGCAAATAGCTCTGTTATGTTTTATGAAAAGGATGCAGAACGTTTCTGGAGTGGGGCGAAAATTTGATCACCCACCCACACACACACACACACACACACACACACACACACACACAGTACTGTTAATAACCATTATTGGTGATTAAAGTTAACGTCTCGCTTTCTTGGTGTGTTGATAATATTTAACACCACGACCAAGCTAATATCTCATGGCCTTCTAATAAAAAGGACAGCTTTGCTGTAAAATGCCGAAAACGGTTTTTGGATTGTAAATTCTTATTTCGGGGCTCCCAAAGCATAGTCGATAAAACACAACCCCCTCCGGTCACCTAGTAACCAGAGGAGCCGCCTCGATTTTCTTAAAGTTTCGCTGCATCCAACCCTGATCCACAAGGGCGCCGCCGCAGAACATTAATCGTTCATTAAAAAGAGTGTTATCGTTCCTCTCGATACTCGGGAAATCTTGTAAAGATGTTTGACTCAGAGCTGGTCATCAGACTTTCAAGAGACAAGTGTTTGGGTTTTACAGACTACTCCGTCTGTTTGCCAGGGTAGAGGTGTGACTTTTACACGCCAGGCGTCCACCGTCGCCCAGGCTGTGACGCCATGTCGTCGTCCCGCACTCCACCCCGGGGTCTCCTGGGAAAGGGGTGGGTTCGGTGGGCTGTTCTATGGAAAGATCCGAAGGGAGCACGACATTTTTCACTCAGCAAGGTAGCTAGGCAGCGGCGACACGGGTGCGTGTGGTGATCGGTTCTCGGCATAATGAGTGGAAGGCAAGGAAGCTGCGGTCGTTGCCCTGGGAGACTACTTGGATGCGAGCTGACACATCCCCGGGGTGGTAATGTGGGGATGCAACCGATCAGCCGTTATGGACTCTTCGTCCATCGGCGGGTGTTAGCGACCCGCCATGTGCGGTTCAGGCCCCAGACTGTCACAGCAGTGCTTCTACATTAATGGACTCCTGAAGCCCACCACACTCATTTGTGTGTCTGTGACTACCACTGGCTTTAGAGAGCGAGAGAGAAGAATCAAACGATTCGCTCAGACATAGAACGCTAGTTAGCTTTCAGCAGCCGGTGGACTTAAAACAAGTTTTAGTCCACAGGGGGGAGGACTGGGCCATCGGGAAACTGGTCATCAAATCAGTCCCAGCAGTGATTATAACATCCTTGGAAATTGCTGTGCATGATTGAAATAGTGCAGGATGGTACTTTCCAGGAGGACAATCCATTTGAGGGAATATGTATAATCATTTTATACCACAGTTATATGTCGCAGCGGAGCGAGAACTTGCCTCTTGTGAGGAGGTCGCCCTGTTTGTTATGCGCTATTTAGCCAATTACTGGGACTTGACCGTAAATTTACATCCTTTCTGTGCTTCTCGTGATTCTCATTCCTGCAGACGTCACATTCCTCATCTCTGGATATTTCTCACGAAAACAAAATGAAATAATTAATGGGCCGCTGCTAGAAGAAGGGTCGCCTCTATCTCCACTGCTGCCAAAATGCTGTCGAGAATTTACACCCTTGGTAATAATCGTAGACAGCTTCAGCGGGATAATATATTTGGCTGGAGAAATTAAAGAACGGAATCAGTGAAACACAACTAAATGATCGCGATACACAAGGCGTTTATGTTTAATATAAAGGATAATCATTGCCGTACAGTAAACCCACCTACCTGCAGGCATTTATGTGACGCATTTATATACTTGTCAGCCTATTCACATGTTATAAAACTTCATGTTAAAGAATTAAACCACCTTTTTTTTAAACAGCGCTGCATTTTATAGGTAGAGCAGGTAAGCGTAATGACGTATAATAGTTACTGTACCGGTGAGTTGAGGACAAGTGTGGACGTTGTCAGTATTTAGTACACAGATGACGTCTTCCTAAGGTGGCTTAAAGAATGCTGGAGATGCGGCACTAAACTAGTTGCCGCCTTTTGCCCGTTCACTTAGTTACACGCTACGTACAATTTTGGAGTCGCCCATCCACTCGAAACACGTGGCCTACGACACGGAACATCTCCGAAGATCCGATCTCGGTTCTAACGCAAAGCCCAGAAACCGTGAGGCCCCGGAGCTACCGGCTGATAACATTCCCACTAGGTAGAAATGTTTCAGGGCAGCAGAGTTGCAAAGATACGTATGTTTATTGATGCTGCTAAGAATTGCTGTTTTTTTTTTTTTTGCTTTATCCTTTTTATGAGGGCAAGACAAAAACTGTCACTGCAACCAACAGTAAAAAAAAGGAGCAGATACTTTTTGACTCACTCTTGTAACTAGCTTACCTGCAACTGCCGTGGGTGCTATTGGTTTCCCAGGATGGATTCTTTGGCTGCACCTTGGCAGTTATTGTGCTAAACAGCAACAGCAGTGAGAACAAAACAAGGCGAGTAATGAACTGCGGTGGGAGTCGGTGTAGTAACTGGGTCAGGTGGGTTGGGTGCTTCCTTTACAAGGCTGAGGCCGAGGGCTGAGCCGGCGTAATGAGCCGTCTCGCTAGGCCGGCCAGGTCTCCTTGGGGCCGGAGGCCACTGACAGAAGAGTTGCGCCCCCCCCCCCGACACTCTCCAACCCCCAGCTTGTGTGACCTTCCCTGTCTGTCCTCCCACTGCAATCAATTCATCTTCTTCTATGTGAGCCGCAAGCAGGGCTCTGTTAAACCGACCAATTGGTGTCAATTTCCCCCGGTGCTTGGCCAACCCCCCCAAACCTCTTCACCTTCCACGCTCCCCCTTCCATATGCTCATGCAACACGGACAGTGAAAATGAGCAAAATTAAGATCTATAGAAAAGAAGTTCGATTTTTTAAAAAATCCCCAGTTACAGACCATGCCCGCTATTCTTGCAGAACGTCCCTCTGCCACTCGCCAGTGGAAAAAGTGCCCGGGCAGCCTTGAGACAACGCCGTTTGATATGAATTATGGTTGTTACTCTTCTGCCTCTTTTGCGTTTCGTTTAAAAGCTAGAGAGAGCACTCCGCTTCGACCATTTTTTTGCGACACTTACCAGACCTGACCGCTCGACAGTTGTCAGCAAAGCTCTGATTTCTTTTCTATTTCCGCACAATGCGCTGCTCTTTAAGAACCTTGAAAGCGAAGACTCCAACCCGCACATTCAAGTTCGTGGGTCTCGCAGATGCATCGGTGTGTGTTATTTGAGCTAATAACCCAGTCAGGACTTGTTTGGTTTTGTTATTTTCTCACCCTACACCGGAAAGTGTATTTTGATTTTGTTTCGAAAAGCCACACTCCGCTATTTGCTGATAATTTTTTTACATACTGGTTGCTACTAAAAAGGGTTCCTAAGAAACCGAGAATTACACTTCTGAAAAACGGTATATATTTGTTTTAGCGTGTGGTTTAATTCCAGTTAGTTAATGATAATAGACTGCGTCGGTTCCCTAAGTAAAACGTTTTTTTCAAGCAGGGAAAAAAAAAACCCACTGAAATGACGACGCATTTTGGAACGTCATCAAACTTCATGATGACTTTCCTTGTCTTGCTCCATTAGCTAAAAGGCTGCTCATTTGCCTCTTGGGTCCCCGTTTCTTGTCCTCCGTTCAGCACTCATTTCAAAAAGGAGAACGACATTGTTTTGTGGCCCACAATTCAAGGTCAGCTGCCAAAAATGAGGTCCTACCATAAAAAAAAATACAACACAGATACTAACTAGGTCTTCTGAAATGTTGGATGGCAGCGATTAATCTTTATTGTGTTAAAAACTCTTCCCCCAAAGTGAAGTCTAATGGCCCTTGACCGATGTTTCATTATTTTGGGTTGTCTTCCACTTTTATTTATTATTCAAAGGGAGAGGCAGGTGACTGGGGAACAGTTTGACCAGGTGCAGCAACGCGAGGTGGGGGAGCAGATGGTATGTGACAGGACGTCTGTGGCGCAGGAGCTGCATCGGAACATGCGACAGGCAGCAGGTGTCCTAGCAAGCAGCAGGTGGCTAGGTGAGCCGGACTTGTGACCAAGGGGTCAACGCTTTGAAAACCTCTTTACTCATTTTTTTTAAAACATTCAGCTTTGAGAAGCCCACCCGGCACACGCTTACTTACTTTAAGATAAAACAACTTTTGTTCAAGACACAACTTTTGGATAAAGTTGGTGCACGGGGAGAAAATAGAAGAACCGGCAGGTAGTTTAAAAAAAAAAAAAAGGCTTTCATCCAAAGCGTCTTAGAAAGTTGCTGAAATGAAATAGATCGTGTTATAACCGCTAGAGCAGGATCTCTATCTGGAACCAAATGCTACTCTGGACATCCCCTGTGACATCATACGTTGCTAGAAGCTCACTGGGTAGTGGAGATGGTCAAATTCTAGGAGAGTTTTTAATCCAGTGTTGCTCTGTAGTCATTGCTCTGTCTTGAATCATACCAGATATATCAATTGTCAGCCTTCTCGACTTGTACTAAGTACTTATTTTTGAAGTTATTCATTTTTCCCTAGCTCTCATCTTTGGTGGAACCTTTGCTTCCTGGTTGCAGATTCCTGTGTCTGGAGTCATCCCATGGTTCCTTATTGCATTTTCCATCATTGTTCTTCCCTGGTTCTAGTCAGTTTTAGTCTTTGGTGTTTCGCTTGGAATTTAAACCCTTACACAATAGCTAGTTTCTGTGAACGTTCACCCATTACTACAGACAAGCAAACAGACTCCTAAGATTGGTATTGTTCAACTCTGCATAGAACTTCACTCATAACAGTTGGATTTTTTTATTGAAGCAGTTTAGCTTAAGTGCCATCCTTAAATTCTGGTCTGTGGCAGCTCTCCTATCTGTGTTTCAAAAGGAGATTTTTGATTTCAACCCCAAACCCTGACGTCAAATCTCGCCCGCTTCCCAAAAGAGAAGACCATTGGGAACGGTCATTCACTCTCTGCAAAGTGACAGGCAGGACAGCTAAATGACATTGATGGGAGGAGACTGAGGCATCATATACATTTTTGTCATCACTGAAGGTCTTAAAGACATTGATTTACAACAGAAGCTTTCAGAAGCTTTCAAAGTGTCCCTCGTAGCCTTAGCGGTGGCATTAGGATGCAAGGGATGCAATCTTTAAGGATCATGGGCCCTCAGAATGTTTGTGAACAAGTGATTGAACTTTCATTAAGCATATTTTATTCACTCAGCTACCACTCTTTTCCAGGATGACTGTCACACAGCCAGTTTCAGAAAAAAAAATGGATTAGATTAAGAGCAACAAAAACACATCAGAAATAGGGCAAAAGCATAAAACGTATCAAAGTTAATCACACAGTGCATTAGTTTATTAACACACATTTCAGATGCACTATAGTGCAACTGAGTACTGGTCCATTTAACATTTGGAGTGCTGAAAATCCTATTCCGGAAGAAAAATGTTGAAGTTCTGACAGTTCCCGGACATTAATGTCGTCACTGAGGCCTTTAGTGTCTGGTGTGATCTTTCCTGAAATCTCTAATAAATTCACATTTTCATTTTACAGACATGTTAGTCCAAAGCAACATGCCACTATTTTTAACTGGTATTTACCTGACACCATTATTCAAAGCAATTCTGGACGCTGGACGAAGTACAATAAGCTACTTATAATTATCTGCAACAAGGCAATTCAGCGCACATTCGCCCTCACCCACTAAGGACAATTATTTACCAATCCATCTGAAGATGAGCTGGACTACAGTCTGAAGTAAATAGTCCACAGCAAGAGCAATGAGGCAGCGATGCTTCCCAAATGTACTCTTTATATTCATATCGTTGCTATTTTTTTCCCCCCTTTTTAAGTGCAAAAAACATTTCCGAAATCCTCCAGAGCACGCTATACCCTAACCAGCTGCGGTGTGTCTTCAAATTATTTCTCACCTCCTCCACCGCGTACAGTGCACCTATGTGTGCAACACAAGCGAGAACTGAGAATAAGATGAGCTGACATGGCCCGAGTGCATAATTTAAATTAGTTTGAAATGCAAAGCAGTCTTTCAAAAATGGATCAGCAACATTATTTTGGGCATTCAACAAAAAGGAAAACATAATTCAGGGTCAGCAGTGTTTTGTCCTTGTAATAATCTATTTACTTGGCCAAAAGAAGTGGAATTTACCAACAAAGTCTGGATTGCATTACTGTTTTTTTTTTTTTTTCTTTTGTGCGTTTCTAACTTAGTTTCACAAAATGGTACACTCAGGTTCTGCTGGGCTTCTCCTTTATGATTAACATTGTTCAGTCCATGCAAGAATACTTGCTATTTCCTGTAATACAGCAATTTCATTAAAAAAGGGGGGAAAAAAAGCGTCATTGTCCCAATGAAATTAGAAAGGTAGTAATTTTATTTCGCAAACAACGTCGCAAAGGCACTGCCTTGGTCTTCCCGAATAACATTTGCCAAAAATACAATTCAATTTGCCATCCACCATAACAGGGGGACGTGTATTGATCCTGTCAGAGTGATGAGAGTCTCTCTGCAACAAATGTCAGGAATCTGACCCTGTCCCACCATTGACCCTCGGGATGTCGTGGACTTTTGATTTGAACAAATTAATCTGAAGTAGTTTGCTTAGAATATGAGATGTCTAGGGGTCCCATTCTAAATGTTTTATACGTCATTTTCCGTGGAACAATTCCACGACGTGTTGTTCTTCAAAAAAGCCAGCTGCAGATGAAACCGTTTCCTTCGACGTTTCTTGTGATCTATATTTTAGGCGTCCTTGCTGAGAGTGAGAAAAAAAAATGCATCGAGATTTTCAGAACTTGTGCCATTATGCAAACATTTTTTAAATGTTAGACCCCAACATCAGTGCATTTGTTTCTGTGGGACTAAACATTAGTCATCATCAAGATTCATTTCTCAGCGTAGCTGAACCTATTTCACCCGTGCACAAACTTACACAGCCGTGTATTTCCTCACTGCCGTTGGGATTTCATTTTAACTCGGTTTAGTGCATAAAAGATTCTTGATTCCACCCAGTGAAACTCAAGTTCATACAGTAACAATACCGATAATGAAGAGTTTGCATTTCTTTAAGCATTTGGTTCACAGGATTGGCAAAGAGGAACAGTGGTCACAAGTCAAAGCTCACTGACAGAGATAGATGGGCACTTCAGAGGAGAGTTGCTAAATATTACAAAAGTACAACCTCAAATATTAGTACAGAATCAGCAGCTCTGTGACAAATCTCAACAAAAACTGTAGGTCGTGAGCTTCACAAAGATGGAATTTGGATGCATTTGAAAATGGCTTGTATCCACAGCCACCAAACAAAATTACATAAATCGGTGTGAGGAGCACAAAACATGGACCCTTGAGCAATGGAAAAAAGGGTTATGGCGTGATGAGTCATCAATCACCCTTTTTTCTGCATCCAGATGTTTGGAGAAAGCCAAAGGTTGTCTTCAACCTGCAATGTCCATAGCCAGTTGTGAAACATGGTGGATGTGTGGAATGGATAACCATCTCATGGAAGTCAATTGGTACAATGAATGCTCTGCATGGTTGTACGAGGGCCAAGAAGTATGAGGTCCAGGTTCACCCTATGGCACACACACTGTCCTCCACCCATAGAACCTGCTGAAGGAATTCAAGAACTGTTTTATGAACATGATGAAGTCAGATGTATTCCATGGGCTCCCCAGTAGCCAGATGTATACATCAAAGTACCCTTCCATCCATTAACTGCATCATCTGAGTAGCGTCATAGTGGTCTAGAGCCTAGTGCAGAAGAAGAGGGTGCTAGGTCACAAACCTGCCTCTAGAGAGGACACCAGTCCTATCACAGGATGACCACATGCATCAATTCACACTTATTATGGGTAGGTCAGAGTGACCAATCGACTTGAATCACATGTCTTCAGACTGTAGGAAGAAAGTGGAGCACCAGAGGGAATCCACACAGACACGAGTTGAGCACACCAACTCCCACACAGACTGAGCCCAAATCAAACTCACACGTGACCAGCCCAGGTGCTGTGAGGCAACAGCACTACCTGCTGGGCCACCATGCGGCCCCATCTCAGAACCCTGTCGGAAAATTCTGGATCAAAGAAGTGTTTCCGTTATTTTGTAGATTTTGCTGAAAAATGTACAACATAAAGAGTAGACTCAGCAATATATATATATATATATATATATATATATATATATATATATATAAGTGTGTGTGTGTATGTCAAAGCTAACTGCAATATACTGTACAAGTTTTTTTAAAAGTTATAGATGTGTAAACACAATCATTTACTTCTCTTTCTTGAATTCCACCATCTGACAGCACAAACAATCAAATTGACGTAAATCTTGCCAGAGAAACATTGTATTTTGCCAGTGTCCGTGGAAATAAACATCCCTGCCCTCTCCATGTCAGCAGAGGCAGTCGTGGAGCAGCTGATTTACTGCAAGCGGCAGACGTTGTAATTCACTGCAGCGCTGGGGCTCCGCTGTGTCCAGCAAGGATGGGACGGCCGAACGTCATTAGAAGGTAGCTTGTACTGCATCAGGCCGCCGTTCTTCTGAGCTGACTGCCACCACAGGCTCTCCGCCGCTTCTTGGAAATGTTGTGAAACAGTGCACTGGCTGCAATGCAGAAACAATACTATTCATTTGTTTATCGCAACAACACTGCGAGCAGTTCGGAACCTTGGGATGTTGACATCCCAGTGTGAACAGATCAGCCAATGATCTGAGCTGCTGAATAGTTGTCTGATCAGTTTTATTAGCAATTCAGAAATAAAAAAATAGACATAATAAGCGGGTGTAGCTGGGCAGAAACCAGCACTGGGTGAGCATTAAGGGAAACTTCTGTTCTCAGCTGCAGTGCACTGAGCAAACCTCTTCCTTTGGGAGCATATGTATATATTTATAAGCATTTCCACTTCAGTCAGAATCCGCTGTGATCGCAGGGTTCAGTCCCACACAAATGGTGCAGGCCTCCTCCTCACTTTACATTAATGTCCTATTTTTAGCATCCATCGCATGGCTATAAGCATAGAGAGGAAAATTCATAATCAATTTAAAAAGGGTGACTCAACGTAGAGCTTTGCTTTGCTTGTGTGTCGTCCGCACATCAGTAGTGCCCCCCCCACCCCCCACCACCAGCTACTGTGGGCATGCAAGCACAAGCTGATGCCACTGGCTTTCTCACTGAGATCAGCACCCACCAGACACCAGGACTCTACGCGCCGCCGGCGGGAAAAGCGAGTGCAAGTTGGTAGCAATTTACATGACATTTAAATTTGATCTGACCCTGTTGCTTTTGTAGGTGCGCCTTTCAAAATACAGAGCAAGGGCTGCTCAACTTCATTCCTGTAGGCTCCAGGTACAGCAGGCTTCCCACCTGTCCTTAAAGATCTAAACACCTAAGAAGGGAAGTTTAAATGGTTTCGGTTATTTGAATCGGGTCCAGGTCAGACAAAACATTCCTAAACCCACTTGTTTACCTTCATCTGAAACTGCGATGCTCCCCTCCAGCTGTTGCTTGTGTGCTGTTCCAGCCTTTGTAGGAATGCAAATGCAGCAGAATATTTCACCTCCGAAACATAACCTACATAGTGTTGTGTTTTAAAACAGATTACTGCTCTGGCTGTATTACATTTTGCAGGATTATTCACAAAAAGTGTGCAGAATGTTAATGGCTGCAAGTTATACGACTGACATATACTGAAGGACTGATAGCAAAAACACTGCAAGGTTACAATTTCATGTTTGAAAGATAAAATAAAATCGACGGCTTGCGATGTATTATTATCCTACATCGTCGACCAACTGTCCCGAGGAAGGTCCAGAGCCTATCCTGGAAGGAGAGAGTGTGGCTGGGATGCCAGTCCATTGCATGGTGACCACACGCCCATTCACACTGACTGTGACAATTTAGGGTGACCGATCTACTTAAATCACATCTTTGGAAAGTAGGAAGAAACCAGAGCACTTGTAGGAACCCCACACAGACATGGGGAGAACATGTAAACTCCACACACACTGAGCCAGATGTAAACTCACATACAACCAGCCTAGGTGCTGAGGGAATAGTGCTGCTACTAGTAGAACATGTTATTATTATTATTATTATTACAAGAAATGTGGACATACCATTTTTGCATACATTACAATAAATATTTCTTCCATGTTTCCTAGAGAACAAATTAAACAAATGTGCTTGCATTTAGTCCATGAAATGTGTCGTCCATCCCTAGCCTATGTGCTACCTGGCTTTCCTCTGGAATTTGTCAAGGTATCTAAAGCTGCTCTTAAAATGTAACTGTGTTTCCACCTCAAATGAGTAACCTGTATTCAGCTTCGCAAACCCGACCGCCTTGGACGATGGGAAACTTGCAGCTCCGTCATGAGAAGACACAGATCTGAAGACATCCACTAACATTAAGGTTTGACCCAGGACTGTGGACACAAGACAGCCCCCAAACAGGAGCAAAAGGGAAGGCTGGGCAACACTGTGTCCAGCGCAGCAGCATTTCATTAAGGGACTGAATGAGAAACTTGACAGGTCGTGGGTCGAGTTTGTGTTTGGTATTTGCCACCTACAATTTCGGTGAAAAAGAATGAGTAAAAGTGTCGATTTTAAGCCGGGCTTGTCACATTCGGCGTGGAACATCTGTCACCCCAAGTTATGGCCATTAAAACTGACATTACCTTCCACCGCTGGTTTTACAGGTCCAACAAGACTATATCCTGTGGAATTCTGAGCACAGCTCACACTCTTTGAACAAATGGAACACGGGAGCATTTTGAGCCCTTCTTGGGCTCTTCTTCTAGGGCATTTTTACATAGATGCCGTAGACTAGAAACATTTTTTCATCAGACTATCACTTTGTGCATATGGCTTAACCTTACATAAGCTGTCATAAGAGCATCACATGTTGGCACAAAGCAGATGATACATTATGGATAACTTTGCTGTCAACCTTTAAGCTGACAAGACAAATCAAGGTCAAATCACCTTGATATCAAGTTCTTCACACCGCTTCTGTATAGTAGCTTACATCATATTCCAGCCCCTCTGTTCTGAATCCTCAATAGCAAAATACATCCATCCTTCACAGCAGAAAGGAAGGCAGAATATTTCAGGTTTAGCTGCCCTTTGATGAATATTTCATTTCGCAGTGGTCTGTAATGAATTGCCTTCTCTCTCTCCTTCTCTCTCCGTCTCTCTCTCTCTCTTTGCTTTGTCTCTCCCGCTCGAACACAGCTGCCGGAACTAACCACTCCCGTAGAACAAGCTGGGAAGGTTACTCTGCGGCACGCAGGCAGGGGGTCTGCCGAGAGACTGACAGAGGCGCGCTGTGTGACACATCCGGCCATCTTGTCCACCCTACTCGGTGACAGGTCCCCTGCCGGCACCATTAAGGCACGATCAGCCGCTCACCGCATTTCATAATCTTCACCTTATCTCAGGCTCCCTTTGTGGCCTGGAATCACAGGGAGCTTACTGAATTTTAAATCCCCAATTATTTCTGCTTTTTTTGGCAAGGCGGCCACTGGTCTCTAATTAGGTTTTATCTTGGTCTTTGGAACGATGTAGAGCTTTCTTTCTTCAAGAAATGAAACCTCTGCTTGAAAGGACTCCCTTATTCTGTTGGCTGTCGGCGACGTTTCCACGTGTTTAATCGGTATCCAGAGATCCTAAGTTGGGCCTCCGCTTGACCCGTGTGAAATTAGATCACTGCTCTTTTTTGTTGTTTTTAATTTATTTCACTTTATTTGTTTAACTTATAAACCTTCGGTATACAGCGCACTTCATATGATAAAGGGGAAGAAATGGTGGAATGATACACTGCTTCTAGGAGCAGGGTAAATGGGAACAGTTATACGAGGATTCAGCCCCATGGGATAGATCTATAACGTGGTGTGTAGATCATGCCCAGGGAATATGGTTTCCTTGGAGGAGTCGTCGGAACAACTGCAGCTTTCGGGGAGGGTGCCGCGTGGGAAAAACGCTCAACAGCCATTTAGGGCATCAGGACGGTTGGTTCAGTTTGGTCAGTCGTATAAAACAAGATTCGTGCCTTTGAAGGCGGTGGCTTTTCCATCTTGTCAAATGCAGAACTTTATTTGCACGTTCAGTTTAAACGTATCTGCGCTCTAAAAAAAATGTTTGAAACAGGTACCTATGATGGGGTCAGATGAAAAGAGCTGCCCGGTCTTGCGTGTTTTTGTAATTATACTGTTTAATATATGTTGTTTTTTTTTTTTTTTGCACTAAAAGAACCACTTGTTCCATTACATTGCATTTTGCTGCATGCCACCTTCAAATGTAATAATTTGGTGGGGAATCTCATAATCCTCTCGATTCCACACATATCCAAACACACAGGAAAAGTATACGTCTGTGTAGCTTGAGGACTTTTACATTGCAGAGCTGTCTTAGGGCACAAAGTGGCTGCAAGAGACTTTCTCTAAGCACACATTGGGTTTAGCATAATTTGTTTTACTAGGCTGAATAGGAAGCATGGGTATTTTAGGGTATAATTTTTTTCATGCTTGCGTTTACACCCGCCTACAATAACAGGGCCTCAGACGCTGCCCTTTTTAGGTATCAACCCCTGGAATTAAGCACCATGTTATGCCACGAAATCATATTTCCAAACCTCATTGGCAACCCTGCCATTGCAAACCCCCCTGAAAAAATTGCTCCCAGACCTGTGTGTTCTGTCATGAACCAACGGATAAACACGTCTCTTACCTGGTATTTGGGCTCATGTGCAAAAGCTAGTTGTTAAGCCTAAACAAATTTGCAGCTTCCAGCTCACCTGTAGTTTCTCAATTATGTGGATTCCCATCAAGGACTGTTTTCACGTTTCATTCACAAGACTCAGCATCTCGGGCCAAAGTCATCACGTAAAGATGTCCCGCTGCCTCACTCTCATATACACTCAAACACACGAAACACTGAAGCGTGCGCTTGTCTGATACACGCAAGCGCACAGACGAAAAGTTGTGACATTCAGTGACGATCGTTTTTATAGCTATAGTGTCGTGTAGCTAAACGGTGCGAAATATCCGCGAAAACGTCGGCTTCACGTATGCCAAGGTCCGTTTTTCAAAAACGTAGCCATAAAAACCATTCCCGATACTTTAACGCCGCATTTGTAATCCCTCTGCGATGCTGTGATTTCCTCCGCTGACTCAGAAAAAACTGAAAAACAACAACAACAAAAAAGCAGGTTCCTAAATTCCTGTTTCAATTCTGATTGTTGACTGATTTATCTGTGCAACACTCCTCACCTTGTCACTGTAGACCCCAGAAATAACATGCAAACATAGTGGAAGTGATTTTGAGGTGGCACCGTACTCCTATTCAGCAAAATTGTTTGTACCTTGAAGTCTGTATCTTCCAAAATTTCAGCGTGCATTTTATTGATATTGTATTATAGGATGTTATTTTACTGAGTGCATAGCAATAATCTGCAAAAAATTGAAATATATATTGAAAGGTTTTCCATTAGGATATATTGCTAGGAGTTCTTAGGTTGTATTAATTTCATGTCTGTTTATTTGCTTGATATGGACACACTCTGTGATGAAGAAAAAACACATTTTTTATTCATTTTTTTAAGCAGCATTTGTGTTATATGTATCTTTAAAGGGACTGGAGTTTTGTTATTTTCAGATCTTTTCCAGTTACATGGATTGTAATTTATTGTTCCAGTTTTTTTTTTCCTTTGATATCATGTGTATTGCAAGCCTAAAGAAGAAATACACGAATGCGAGCATATCACAGGTATGCAAGTGTCTCCAGTTCAGGTGTTCCATGCTTGCACCCCTTACGGCTGGTGTTTTGTAAAATAAACGCAATAATGAACATTTGTTTGAAATGATGAGCCGTGAATTCACTTTTTCCTGACTTACAGACAAGTGCCACCCCCAGCAATTGAACACATGCTCCGTTTGGATGAATGGGACATTTACCCAAGGCAGATCATTGTTGTCAGGGATACCGGCAGGGACCAGCAGTGCCAATATCAAAACCTAAGGCATAATAAAAATTCTACATAATCAACCGAAAACTTAAAATGTTGCCTGGTTCCAAAATGGCTGTTATGAGCTCTATTGTGCTCTTATTTATTTATACCACATTTGTTAACTTTGAGAGTTTCTGGTTTGGAGGATAAGAGGAGACCGGATGCACGATCTTGTTTTGACTAATGTTTTATTTGAATTTTATGAAAGTCTTCGAGGAGAAATATCTCTGAGTCGGAAACGAGACTCAAACTCGCGTTTTGTACTGTGAGGTCTGAAGTGGAGAACACGGAGCCCCCGGTGTTTTCTGTCTCCTGCTTTCTCCGTGCAGGTCTCTGTCAGAGAGAGGGGAGTTCTTAAGCAGGGCGTCAGGGCAACTGGACGCAGTGGGGCACGCAATGAGCTGTGTTTGGGAAATCAGGCACCACGGGACACGTTTGTGTACCGTTGGGCTGCAGGGCACGTAGTGGGAGTGCGTCAGTGTCGAAGGGTGGCGCCGTGCTGTGTGCGCTGTGAGGGTTGTACCACGTGCCGCACCTGCTTCTAACAAAGTTCTCGCACAGTTCTTTCCAGGTTCCCGCAGTGCTTTTCTGTGTCTGAGGATCACGAGCCTGGTGGATTCAGCTTGATGTTTCCTTATGTCAGTTACTGTTTTGTTTGATAGGCCTTTTCTACCGCATATAGCCACTGTGTATTCGTAACAACATTTCTTTGTCTGCGACCGCTTCCTTTAATAGAAGATATTGCTTTCACATAGGCATAAACAAATCCAGAGAATGGCCCACGCTTTCATAGATGCAACAGAATTTGATCCCTAAACTGCCATCAAAGTTTTTGTAATGAAACCAGAGAGCGGTCGCCATCTCACGAATTCCCTTTGATTGTCCAGCCCTGAACAGCTTGAAATGTTTTCCAGTTCCTGCTCAGAACCCTATCGCCGTGCAATTAAGTTTTATTCCAGTTTGTATAACGCCACAGAAATCCCATGGGGTCTTACTGGATTTATTCTGTCTGGGAGAGATTGAATAGCCACAGGATGCCCAAAGGGATACCAAATGTTCCTTCACAAATTAATTTGGATTCTAAGGCACAAATTGTTTGATGACCAACATTTTCTGCTCTTGAGAGAGCCAGAGAGATTGGTTTATTTTTAATATGGGCCCAGAAAGTTTGAGAAGAGAAGAGAAGAGCTTGCTTTGATAGCGCCTCTTTAACACTCACTCTCTGACTGTCTGCATGTTCGTGGCAGTTTGTGCACTGGAATAAATCGGGATATGATGCAACAGATTAGTTACCCTTCAGGTCCATACTGGTGTGGAACTTATTTCCCTTGCCGTAGGAAAATGCTGAGGGTGAAAGCAAGGTACCAAGAGAAATGACCGAAAACCACATGGAGGAAATAAAAAAATGTATTATAGCACTTCAATGTACAACGCATGTGCAGTGAGTTTGAGATAGATTCCCCTTACCAAATAGAAACATTTATGCAAGACCAGAAGATGGATCGAAAGTAACTAAATATTGAAAAAAAATGACAGATAGCTGAAATATCGAAGTTTAATTTCTGTTAAGAACAATGCAGTACCGCCTTTCAGTATGATGTCACGCAACCCAAACAAGACTATTTACAATGATATTTACAAAAGGAAGAAATTTAAGGTCAGAGAGTTTACTTACAACAGTGATGTGAATTCAGCGTTTTGAAAGTGCGCCGTGAACCAAAAGGAGTCATTGAAGATTAAAAGGAAGCTATCGATACAGTAACACCAATACAAAAATGTTCTGATTGTGATTGAGGTTTTCACTGGCTAAACATGAAACATGACTGAATACTTTGCCAAGCTAACAGATTAAACTGTGAGCTGAAAGTAAAATAATAAATAAATGAAAATCTTTAAAGTGTTTATGATTCTTTTGATTAAGGAACACTATGCAGGAATAAGTAAGCACATCCATCCATCTCTCCATTATCATTAACTGCTTTGTCTTGGTCACAGCGGAGCAGAGCCTATCCTAGAATCACTGAAACTACCTAAGCCAGGCTAAGAAAATACCCATCCCATGAATGGAAAGCCACACACACACACACACACCCACACACACACACACACACACACACACACACACACACACACACACACACACACACACACACACACACACACACTATAGGAAGTTTAGCGTTGAAATGAAACAAAAAGCATATATTTGAACTCTGGGAGAAAACCCATGCAGACATGAGGAGAACATTTGAACTCTACATTGAATGAGCTGAATTTAAAACCACGCCTGGACAGTCAAGGTGCTGTCGGATGGCAGTGCTACTTGCGGAGCCTCGAGCAAGAAAATTTAGGAAAAAAAAATTCTCAAAAACTTGCTGTTAGTCGAGTTTCGTGAAGAACACCGGACTGACTAGATTAACCACTAGGAAGAACAAAAACAACTACTACATGGGCTTATCAAGCTGAAAGCCCAAATCTGTTGTTGAAGGAAAACAGGGAAATGAACGACTGCCCAGCTCACTTGCTGGGATGGAAAGGGGGGAGGAAACCTTGACAACCGTTCTCCACCCCTCACCTTTTCTCAGCAGTTTATTACATATCCACATTGCGGAGTGATGTTTCAGTTTATCTCACGTCACTTTTTGTTGTGCTAAACAATAAGGTAACGCGACGTATTTTACGACATCAATTTATTCAAAATGTGCTCAATTAGAATATTTAATGAAAACTATAATTGAAGAGTTAAGCTCGAGAGCAGCAATGAATCATTCGGCGTTCCATATTTCATGCCAGATTCATTGAGTTGGACTAAGCAGCTATTATATGCATTAACAAATGTCAATAACATAATATCTGATGAATGCCAGACAGTCAGTTGCGACGAGAATTGCTTTTCTTTAAACGCGAGCGCTCAGCAAACCCATCCCATGCGCACGGCTCATGATGAAACGATGACTTGTTGGTCTCACAAAATCCATAATCACTTTACTTACATCCGGTGACGCAGATGAACTGTCGCCGGGAGGTTTGCCAGGAAGCGCTCCGTGCAAAGCGTTTAATTCGGCACGGAATAAACAATTAAATAATAATAATTTTTTTTGGAAAAAAGGGAAAAAGATAAAGCTCAAGTAAAAAGAAAGGAGAAAAATCAACAAACTAGTTTCACTGCCGAGGATTTTTAACGTTCGGCTAAACAAGGACGTTTCGCGAATGCGCGAAATGACACCGCGTGTCGCTTCCTTTGCGGCCGCATGCGGATAGGCTCGAGCTCATGCGAGTACGTTGCGCACGCGGGTGTTTCTGGATCCCTGTGCAAGTTACTGCGGGCAACATCGATCCAGAAAACCACGTAACCATGAAAAATCACCGACAGTTATATCCAATCCTGTTCCGCAGGCATTTCAAACAGCTACTCTACCTTCAACATTTACTAACACTCTTGGTCCCTGTTCACAGCCCATCTGCGGATCTGTGCGTTTTATCCTTGAATGTTTATTCACAAGGGAATTTTTGCACACCGGCGTTTATATTTGGTGTCGCTCGTACGCCGAGATCATTTCAGCGTTGACTTTTTTTGGTTGTAGCACCACACGAACACCCCATTTAGGAGGAACAAGTAGCATTTTATTTCGGCTTTGCGTACAGCCGGTGGAAGTGCATTTTAAGATGCAGTAATTGTATTAATTCGGTATATTTGTAATCTGATTAACATCCCATTTCATTCTGATAACTGTGTCCCTCATTTAAATTTCATATAATTTCACATCATTTCATTTTCATTTTCATTTAGATGCTCATTCAAGGCTTGTCTCCCTATCTCGCAAAACTGACAGTCGAGGCAACTTTAATTAATTCTATTGCACCTTCTTTGAGGAGCTTTTCCACCTTCACAAAGACATACATTTCTCACTGTTTTCTGAGAAATGATAAAAATGATAAAAATATCATGCAACAAAAGTTGCACTCATGAATCCATAGATGTCATAAGTAATACGCAAAAAAAGAGACCTTCAAACTGAATAGCACATACTTTTAATGTTCTTTATGATGCAAACATTGCTGTATTTAAGGTATTATTGAACAATTAAACCGTAACATTTTTATTGCTTTTCTCAGTCTCTAGGATGAATGCATCATATCAAATATATTACAGCAATGCCTTCTTTACGGCAGTTTTGCAATAGGACTCTGTTATATTCACCCTTTAAGTAATTTATCATCAATAATGTATCATGTTTTAAAAAGGAAAAAAAAAACATGAAATGTTTTACTTAATGTTGCTTAATTTTTTGTGTTCATTTGCTATTATTAAAGGAATAATTCATTAAGTTTGTGTTCTGTCGAATATGTGCAGTTTTCAAGCTCCAGCAGGATGGTGTGGTACAGTACTATAGTATCCTTACGCTGTTTCCCTCAAAAAGTGATCAGAACTTCACGGCCTGGCTCTTCATTTCAGATACAGTCTTACTTTTCAGCTTTACTTTTTCTTTATCTCACACACTGTGTCAAGTGTACTTTTCATTCTGTATTCTTTGACAAAGCAAACTATGGAAGATGAAAATATGTATATTTCAGATTGAATTAAAAGATTAGAGTACAAATATCTTCATTCCTGCACTGTACTATGTGCTGAGCTTCTGTAGAGCTTTTTCATTAAGAGCATTATAGCATAAATGTGCATCTAGAAAGTTGATGGTGGCATTACTATATAGACAAATATGTACAGTAAATAAATCATGTTGGAGACCAATGAAGACATTGCATTCATCCTAAATACACAAGAAAAAGCCACACAGAAAACTAAAGTTGTTTTCTTTCTAATGAGAGGATCACTTACACTGTACCACGTGGCACTCGATGCAGCAATAAAGGTTTAACAAGCAAGCGCTGCACATTTCCAGCTTTCACCCTGTCTTAAAATAAACTTCCACATGCCGGAGTGGTTCTCTAATATCTTTGTAGGCCTCAGGGTGTAGCATGGGGGTTAGGAGCACAATACTACCCAGCAGACAAGCAGCGTCCTGGCCTCACATCAAGCTTGGTCATGAATTGTCCCCCAAGCTGGAGGAGATTTAAGGGATGAGCCCAAGGGCCCTCTAGGATAGGTTAGGACAGAATAGGATAGGACAGAATAGGACAAAATAGGACAGGACAGGATAGGTTAGGACAGAATAGGACGAAATAGGACAGGATAGGATGGGATAGGACAGGGCAGGATAGGATAGGACAGAATAGGATAGGACAGAATAGGACAAAATAGGACAGGACAGGATAGGTTAGGACAGAATAGGATGAAATAGGACAGGATAGGATGGGATAGGACAGGGCAGGATAGGATAGGACAGAATAGGATAGGACAAAATAGGACAGGATTGGATAGGATGGGATGGGATGGAATTTCTATACATGACTGGAGTAATCGCGGTGATTTTTCAATGCTGTCTTGTCAGTTAAAGCTTTTGGCATGCGATATAGAACAATTTGTAACACTTTCAGTTATTTTTTTTTTCTAGTCTTGCTGTTGAAACCAATACAAGACCGTTCATATATTGCTGCATTTACATATTTGTTTATTTAGCAAGCAGACTGCAGCAAAATGAACGCGCTTTAGCTGGTACATCTCCCCATCTGTGTGTCCATCTGTGTTGGGGCTGTGCAGGAACCCAGCTCGTTCTCCCCACCCACATCTTGCATGGTCTGCAGGTGGAACCACTTCCTACCCAATGCTAGACCTGCTCTTTTTCATTGCTAGGTGGAAGGGCTGTTCTGTGCCTCGCCCATCGCAGTCAGTCAGAGGGCCCACAATATGACTCACACCTTAAGTACAAGTTCATGCCCAAAAAAAATTCAAACAGACAGCACCCATACCCTCCATTCCACCTAATGCAATCTAACTTGTAGTTGAGGAGCTGGGAGTAATTTCTTCTTGTAGTAGTACACGACTTATAAAGCAAACTATGATAATAATGTCTTACAAACTGAATTGTGAAATTGCATGCAGTTATTTAACCACGGTGGTTTTGTTTGAACTCTCCTTTTTATGTTCATTGCAATAACAGACAAAATATTTTAGGGCTTTGCTGACAGCAGACCTCTGTTCTGGCTCCTTGGCTGCCATTACAGCCTTTTGGTTTCAGCTGCATCTGTATCAGCTGCACCTCAATAAGATATTGGACACCCTTGGATAACACATCACTAACTGGCCACTTGCTGTGTCTCTCTAGTGGAACTTCAGTTTCAGTACAATGCTTGGCAGCATGCATGTGGAGAGAGTCACAAAGACGGAGAAGCAGAGAGAGAGAGACGGAGGGTGTTTATCTCAATAGGACAAAATGCTCCCACTCAATATCAGCTTGCAGAGGACATTTCTCAGCTCTGACAGAAATTATGAAGGTCCTGGATCAACATGGTGTGGCTCCAGTGTATTGAATCTTGCATTACGCTTACTAGGTATGCTCGTAGTTGCCCTTTTGCATACATTTACAAAGAAGAGGTTCCCTGGGCCTCCTCCCACGTGGTAAATCATGAGGGGTCATAGTTTTAGAAATGTGGCATCTGTTTTCACGTTTGACTTCATCTGAAAAACAGGCCAAGTGTAGGATTTACCGATATTATTTTTGCTATTATCATTTTTACATTTGCATTTATTTTGTAACCTGATGCCTTTCCGGAAAGTGGTGGAATGTAGGGGAATTGTATACTTGGGAATTTACCGATTTTTACAGCTAACTAACTTTTCCTGGACCAAGTCGGGATAAATGCCTCGTTCGAAAGTACTATTGCCTCAGCGGGAATTTGAACGCAGCTCTTTCGAGTGCAGTGCAATAACTGTCATACGTCCATGCAAGCCTACTTTAAGGACACAAAGCCAAGAAGTATCCTGAATAGCCTACCACTACTTTTAAATGCCAATCTTTGTTATCTTGACAGTGCTTCTCACTGGAATATCACCTGGTCTCAAGGGACGTGGGGAAGCCCTGTTCTCAAATGAGTAATGACTGACATTGGCGACAGGTTGCTCAAGTAAACCTCCACAGATAGTCCTACCAAAAGGAAAGAGACATGTATGAGACGAACGATAAGGGTTTTTAACTATGAAGGCTCTTCGGTGAAAATATGTACCTTCTAACAGTTTATGTCGAAACAGCCTTTTCAACCAGGATGCAGGAACACGTCAGTTGTACATCTATTTATTTATTTATTCTCTTTTAACAGGACTGAGATTGATTAGAACTGACAGAGCATTTGAACATCTTTTCATATGAAGTGGCCATCAAATACCAGGTTTGGAATGAATTAATGGTAAACCATTGAGCAGGGTCTCAATGGAAGATTAATAGCGAAGAATGCAGTAGCCAACGGACCACCTGTCAGACTGAAATCCTTTTACTGTTGCAAGAATTATGGCACCACCAGCCACCACACATCCCCTGACCACTGAACACCAGCAGCTGATGGTGGAGGGAGTTCAGGGCGTGTTTGGGGCACAGGGTTGAAACAAAGGGGAGCCAAAGTGAGATGACTGCCTCCATCGGGCCACCACCCATATTATTTCCCATGATGACTACTAACAAGGTCAAATAAACATATTAATACGAGAGTCGGAAGAGGAAGGAGGCATTCCGGAGACTATTTGCAGCATTTATCCTTGTTGACTGCATTGCGCTGACAAGGAGAAGAGCTTTTGGGGTATTAGTTGCAGTGATTCACTGTCTGTTCATGGGCCTAGCACGACTACCCCGGCTAAGACCAAGTCAGAGTCACTCTCTTGAGGGATTACACATCTTTAATGTCTCTTTAATGCGTCTCTGTACTTCAGTCTTTCCTTTTTACCGTGGATTTATTCTTATTGAAAGCTAAAACACATACACCGACACATAAATTGCAAAAACAGATATTACTCAGCGGTGGGTTTTTGTCCTCACGGAGATTCTATCGGAGGAGGCTCGGACTCATTCATGTTGCAGCCATGATCCCGATTTCAAAAATATCCGCATCTCAGCTTCATCATGACACACAGCATACGGTCCAGTCTGGACAGAACATTAGGCCAACACACACACACACACACACACACACACACACACACACACACACACACGGTTGAAAATGAACACACATACTTTTAGTGCCTTTGCTGAATTTTATTGCAGTTGATGGAAATTGATGGAGAGCAACCATATCTCTGCTTTACCGATCCATGTTCACAAACGGTTAATGCTGCAATTAAACACTGAAGTGTATGGAACAGAGTTTAACATCTTTCTGTTTTATTCTTCATATTATGAAATCCACAATGTAAATTATTCAGTAATGTGCTTCTTTTTATCACTGCTAATTTCTTGCCCTGTGGCACTCATTATTGTTAATGGTATAAAATTGCCTCATAAAATACAGAGCAAAGTGCCGTATCTTTAAGCAGCATTTGATACTGCACTTTTCTCTGGGACACATTATACTACCGCCATTGTGTTGGGGACGGCTATGTTCGGACCGCAGGTTTCAGAAATCGCATTTTGGATTAAGTGTACAGTAATAATAACTGAAGGGTAAATCGAATAATGTAATACTGCAAGAAGGTGGCATGAAATATGTGGATCTTTTTTCGGGTATTTTTGAGGGTTATTTCTGTAAGGTGCAGGTTTTTTAAAGTGTCGCACTGCTTTGCTTCCAGGCTCTTACCAGTGTTTTACAGTTCTCTCTTAGGTATACATAACTATACATAATTTTTAAAAAAAAGGAAAAAAAAACCTTCTTACCTAGTTTTTCCATGTGGGGGGTAACTTTCCTCAGACTTGGAGGACCGACCAGAGGCCTAGGTGTTTGAGGGAACAGCAGAGGATTTTTGCTGTTACCAGGATTGTGCTCTTCTGGATTGAGACCGATGTCACACCTGGGATCTGATGGAGCTCCTACTCCAGCTTAGGGGTTCACAGCCCCAGCTGCTCCTATCACTCCATGGCCTGCCTTGGTTTTCCCACTATGTCACATATTATATGCAATTATCAAAGGTTAATTTTTAACTGAAAGAACATTAAACACTTCAGAAATTTGCATACTTAGAGAGGGAACTTCAGGTGTAGAGCAACACATTATGACATATTTCCTTCACCAACGGTGGAGGTGTGTTCAATCTACTTTCCATAACTCCCACGACATGATTTTGGCTTGCGGTTTAACAAGAAAATAGATGGGATCAAATGACACATTTTGTTCAAGATTTTTTTGAACGACTGAACGAGCCCCTTTGCGGTAAAGCGTTGCACCTCGTCACATTCCCAGAATAAATTTACCGGAACTTGTTTACATTTAAAACCCGGGTGGGATGGGAACATGGTACAAAGACACATTTGAATAAGGTAGATTCTATGAATAAGCCTGACGTTTTCTTCCTAGATGCAAAAGGAGGTGCAGCCGGGGCCGACTTCAGCAATGCTCATTCACAATCGCTGAAGGACACCTCAAGGTCGCGTTGCCATTTCGTCTTTTGTAAGAAATACTACCAACAACACATCACATTCCTGAACCTGTTTGATGCAAATGATTAATACAGCTGAGCGACTTTTAAGTTCTAACTTCATGTACAGCCTTTTGCAGTAATAAAACAATCTATTTTCCTCCAGTTTAACAAAATTAACTCTTAGTCACACTGACATCCCAGACAACAGGTTTAGGTGGAAAATATAATAAAATGTAGGATAATATGATGGTGTAACCGGGGTAACACAGTCTGTCATACAAACAGAAGCAACACAAAGATGTGGCCCAGTGAAATAGAAATAGAAAAGAGAAAAAAGAGAAAGTGCAATATCAAGCTCAAGCTTGAAAATACAGAGCCATAAACAAGAACTTTGACAGCCAGCCCACCCCCCACCCTCAATGCATAGAAACCTGTCAGTCAGTCAGTTTGTTTTTTAAAGGTGCCAAGTATAGACACCCTTTGCTGCCTACTACTTCCTATCATCTCCAGGTGAACCACTGTCAAGGACCCTGGTAAATAATACAAATAATAAGAAAGAAAATACAGACCCCCACTTCCCTACCTTGTGAAAAAAAGAAGAAAAAAAAGATTGAAAAAAGTAAAAAAAAAAAATCAGGACTTTCACATAATTATGCAAACATTTCTCCCATATTTGCCAGAAAAACAATCAGACACTCTGGACTGTTAAACAGGCAGCGTTTTCCATGTAAACATCAGAGGGGTGCTGGGAAACCAAAACTGCAGTACATGTTTCACTGGGCTACACAGGGATTTTTGGCCCTGCCAAGGGAGCAAAAGAGGGTTGTGTGGATCCCCCTGCTGACCAGAGACTGTGTCCTGCAAACCCCCCTGCTGTAAAGTCCAAGTTCAAACAGGTAATCGTCGTGTTAACCCACCCCGAGGTGGTGTATTATACCTCATCTGGCTTTCCAGCCCAGAAAGGCTTTCGGTTTTCAGGTCGAACCTGTCGAAACTGTGGGAGGGTTTTAAGATTTACAAATCTGAACTGTCTACAAGTGGTGTATTTGACCCCAGATTCCCGGATGCTTTCTTTTGCACTCCCTACATGTTGGACAAAATTTTCACGCTAAATAATAAATATAACGGCTATATAATATCAGGCTACACTTAATAAACGTACGCAGGTTCACGAATTTGTACCAGTTGTACGTTGGTTCAAATTGCGCTTAACTGTTACTGATACCAACCAAGATTACGCTAAAGGAGAGTTATTTTATTTGTTTTTACCTCTTGTAGTCGCCCAAAAATTTCTTTATAGACTTTTTCATACAGTTGGCAGTTGTTTCTTTACCACCTCAGCACCATCTTTTTCTCTCCTCCTTGTTGCCTGGAAGTAGACACCCTTCCCTTAGTATGCCACTGCTGTCTACCAACAAAGCAGCAACCAAGAACATTGCAGAAGAGATCTAGCAGTTCAGTAAAGTAACTTTTACATTTTAACCCAATTCCTGCCAAATGCTTGTTAGTTTTTCCTTATAAAGCCCAACTTGAGTCTCAGCGCAAGAGTAAAAGTTCATTTAATCTCAGTCTTAACTGTAATGTTCCTACTGGGTCTTGGCTGCCTCAAACACAGAATCCTCACGAACTCTAATCTTTGGTTATCCATCTTGCTTTCATCTGCAAAACCAAAAGTTCCACCAAACACAAATGACCAATTTTGCTCACCTGTTCTTGGTCAGCACTTTGCATAATGCTGTGCATTCAGAGAGAGAAGTGGTGATGCACTGCTCACAAAAATCTGCGTTTCAGGAGAAGAGAGTTCCATTTTCTAGCTTCGGTTTGTAACCGCTGCAGTCTGACAATGCAAATCTCAAGATCTCGTGGGCATACAATCATCTATGATCAGAAATAAACAAACGGTCATGTGAGCCACCAGGGAAAACATTTCCAAAACGTTCTGCTGGAGAAAAAGTGGTTTCAACCCGCTTGTCCCCAGTCTGTCAGTGCAACAGAAGTGCCATGCTGAGATCTCGGGCGTGTGTTCAGCTCTCATCGAAAACAAACAAGCGTTCATTCAGCACACTTTGGGATAACTTTGCAAAAGTGTTGCGCTGTACAAATAAAGGTACATTCTCCAGGCGCGGCCAGTGCTGAGTTCACTCACCTGAGCTAAGGTGTCATCAGAAAGGAACAAAAACACAAGTGCATCAAAAGTCACTCGAGGGTTGTTCCCAAAATGTCTAACAGTGATGTTGCCCTCCATTCCTGGGCGGCCCACCCTCACCGCCATGCGGCTTCATAGGAAACAGACAAACGAAACTGCTCCCAGAATGCTGTGCTGCTGAAATAGTAGCGCCCGATCTGTAGCTTTGGCTGACTGAGACACAAATTCAAACCCAAAAATTCAAGTCTTCACATGACGCATGTAAGGGAATGTTTCCAGAATACCGCATTACAGAAGTTCTGCCTGTTTCAATTTTCCTTTTTTTTAAACATTTTTTTTTTGTTCTTGTAGGGTAAATGTTTGTCTGTTTTATTTAGTTTTGCGATAAACAATCAAGTAAACGCATATGTGTGACTATTAAAAAAATGAAAGTATTGACATCATCTTTTAACAGAATAACAAGCAGCAGTAGCTATGCTGCAGAGCTGCTGTTGTTCACGTTTTGCAGCGTCCGCAAGATGTTTGAAGCAGACACCAGCCATCACATTAAACTATTACTATGTTTGTTTGCCATTAACAGCACACATAGACACACACACACACACACACACACACACACGCACTAAGTTTAATTTTATTGCTCCAAATTAATTGGAAGCTTTGCCATGAGCCTCCCAGCACTGAAAAAGATTCCCTTATGCATCAAACTTTTCATCTCCAGTGCTTGAATGTAATGCATAGTTAGTCATCTTTTGCCTTTATTACATAAAAAAAGACGCATTTCTCAAGGGCATGTTTTCTCACATCATTTAACTGAAACCCCCTGTACACGGCCATCTATTATTTATATAGAATGTCCAAATTAAATTAGACGAAAGCTAAAATGATTTCTGCCATTTTGATGCCCTCGCAATAAAGCAAGGTGCCAGGATTCAAAAGCTGAAAACAGATTTTATACAATTTTCCAAGCAGCAGCAAGTGCAGCGTCAATCACGGTGGAGGAAGAAAGAGCCACTTACCCCCGGCCTTTAAAAAAAGCTGGAAGTGTTTCATTCGTTTGCAACATCTCTCCCAAAGGAGGGAAGGCACTTTATATTTTTATTATTATTTTATTACGCTGCTGAAAACGCACTTTTATAAAACAACAAAGAACAATATTCGTAAAAGACTTCATTTCTTCGTGGCCTAGAGCAAGGCCCTGACTTAAAAAAAAAAGGAGGGAAAGAAAGCAGGAACAAAAAATGAATTTTATTACCAGGGAAACACTTCTGTGTTTGAAAACACTGGCACCTCGTAACTAGCAATGGAAAGCCAAAAATGAAATTACTGTGGTTTTTTTCCCCCCTTTTTAATATTCAGTGAGCGTGGTAAACTTCCCAAACCTGCTTTATGTTTAGATATGTTTCGTGTTATTACGTTTCGTACATATGATAAAATGGTTTAATGACCTTCAGTCGATGATGATATAGACTTTAAACATACATTTGCGTCAAGTTTCTGTAAATGCCGACACATTAACTTCGGCACAGTACTATTTTTTAGGGTGAAATGTTGTCTTCATTGTACGTTTTGTTTCTCCTATCCACCAGGTCTTCACGTACCACTAAGAACTGGATGTCCAACACATGTGAAAAGCAAAATTTGAGCTGCTTTGCTTTCTGTGGTCACATGCATCTTTATTACTTATGTATGTGGCATTTTTTTATTTATGATAATTTTGAAAATTTGGAATATTTGTGATTTATTTATTCATTTGCCACCCTTAACATCAGCGTGAGATTTGTGAACAAGTCGCTAGGAAATGCAGTTTATTTATGGTCTCACACAAATCATTAATTGTCAGTTTGATGCATTTTAACAGGTTTCTTCAGAACTGATTCGTTCACATTATTCCTTTCATTTGTTTTGTTCTGTTATTCTGTCAGCACCGGCAGACGCCGGACAGATTACCACGGAGCACATATTTTTTCTGTGTTAAAATTTTATTTTACTTAATATGTTACGTCATTTTTCTTATTTTTTTTTTTTTTCCATGTAACTCAGATCACAAATAAGCCCCGAATTCAACAACACGCTGCAGTGCAGGCAGGGATGTAGTGCACAGGCTCACTATCTGAGGGCACAGCAGTCAGACTGATCTCTCTCAAGCTGTCTCTGCGACAGATACACATGGGGCCTCATTTACAAAATTCTCATCCAGTTCATATTAAATGTGGGTGCAAGATAACATTCCAATGTGCAGACATGGGCCAGATGATGTGGTAAAGCAAAGGATAGTTCCTACAGGTGATCTCAACTCTGCACCAGCAGTTTTTTACATCACCAATGAGCACATTTTCTCTTCGGCTTTTGAAAATGACAATACTGACCTATCTATCTATCTATCTATCTATCTATCTATCTATCTATCTATCTATCTATCTATCTATCAGACAGACTCAGTGAGACCTTTGGATCACCTCAGCTTTGTGTATCTACGCAGATTTGTGTGCGAACGTTTGATTTTGACACATTTGTCTCTTAGGGTTACAGATGTAGTTTCTAAAATGGTGAACGTTCTGCACTGGACTGTTAAAGTAGGGTAGATGTTACCGACAAGAGCTAAAACAGCCAAACATGCCAGAAGTGTGCATGATGACATTTACTGTCTCCAGTGCTAAGTTACTCACAAGAAACTCCAACTTGGACTCAAGCCTTTGAGAAAGAAGCGTTAGAGGTAGAGATCTTCCTCCATATTTGTCTGATGATGACCAGATTTGAAGCCAACATATATATTACAGGATAATTTCTTTGTTTTAGCATCACACCGTAGTCAACGAAACAGATGGAACTCGATGCATGAGGTGGACGTTGCTCAATGCATAGTCTAGACACAGGCTAGATGGGACCATCAATGCAACTGCCGGCAGCAGCCGAAGGGGGTGCATAAAGTATACAGTTTGTAAGAACAGCTCTCCTGTCAGACTTTCCCTTGCAAAAAACCCCAAAGCTCAGCTCACACGAGCTCCTGCAGAAGCATTTGAGAGGATTTTTTTCTGGGGTCCAAGGTGCTGAGCAATGAAACAAAGGGGCAGAGCAACAACTCCGAGGCTGTAACTAACACAGCTGTTTGAAACACCGTCTGGAACATCCACCCGCTTGCATCCTCAGCGGGAACGGCTGCAAATTGCTGTCGACAGGCAAACACTGCTCGGCGTGGAGGTAAGCCAACAACCGTAACGTCAGCCACAGCAGAACCAATATCGGTCCAGCTGCTGTGGCATTTATCCCCGGCTTTGGCCGACGAATTCAAGCAGATGTCGCTTTTACTCATCGTGAACAAGGGATTTTTCATTAGGTTCGGTCACTTTCCCAGTTAATTAAGTTATATAAAGAATAACAATAATTAAGAAAGTGACAGTCGTTTAAATTGATTTGCAAAAGTGCGGAACTATTTTCTTGGGAGATAAATAAATAAGTAATTGAATAAGAATGTAATGTTCCGTCGTTTTTTTTTTTTTTTTTTAACGTATTCTGTAAATACCCATCTGTGCGTCTTACCCCCACGGTATCGCTCACCACTGCAGATTATGTGCAAGTCTGAGCAATATTGGTTAAAGCGTTTTTTTCAGCAGCAGATGCTGTCTTCGGTTTAGCGTCTTCCCAGTACTCACAATGTATGCGTTTAAAATCCAAAACAAAATTAATACCGCTCCCTGGGGGATTTATAGGTTTGACTTAAGCAAGGATCAGTGTACGGTGCGTTAAACACGTTAAATTCCCCTGGAACATTTGGTTTGCTACTTTTCTTTTTTATTTTGAATAGGGAACAGTTAGACAGACAGAGAGACCGGCAGACATATGGATGGATAGACAGATAGATAGATAGATAGATAGATAGATAGAGGCTCCAACCTGCAACAACCATGACCAGGATAATGAAAAAGAATTAATGGATGGATGATTTATGCAAATGAGGAAGGTGTGGAAGAAGTTGCAGTGCTGGTGACATGGGAGGCTGAGAGCTTTGAGCAGATGTCCACTTTGTGTGGAACATACTGGAACATCAGTTCCAGCAGAGTTTCGAGATTCTTGGAAAATCAAAATGGGCAGAAGGAGCAGATCAAAATCCACACATTAGTGGTACTATAATAACCAAGAACTGAAATTGCAAAATGCTAAATTAATTTAACAGTTGGTGCGATCACAACCTGGGAATATAGCATTGCGAGTGACAATAACCATTTGGAATTGTTTTATTTTGTAATAAAACAATGGCATAGCACTTAATTTTGGCTCAAAGTATAAATATGTGAAACTGTTAAGGAGCTTCTGAATCTCTGTTTAAAACAACATGAAATTAAAAATGTATTATTCATACCTACACAAATTTGCCCTCAGAGAGTATATGCGTTTATATCAAAATACTGCATAATAAAATTTGAACTGAGCCCCTAATATAAGGTCAGAACAAGTAAGACTACAAGAAATTACACAATCTGATATCATGCAAAAAAAAAAAAAAAAAAGATGGTAAAAAAGGAGATTTGTTTCCCATACACTCTAAATCTGTTCCATAATTCCCTTTTATCTGACATGACCAGCACTTGGGGGGTTGGACTGTGTATTCGTTGCCTTTGGATCCATAAAATTCACATCCACTGTGGCCACTGATGATCCTGGAGATCAAAGAGCCGCAAGGAGCCCGACACAGTCCCAGCCGCGGTGGCACCCAGCCTTGCGCCTGGCCAGCAGGCCGCTGTTCCAATCCTGTCTGCTGAGTAACATTTTGAGAACATTTGCCACAGATTTGGAGGCACGGCTCAAATTGAAAGTTTGGCCATTGGTTCCGGATAGGGGTCTTTGAAAAACAGACGCACACAGACCTCACTTTCAGCCAAGTGTGGAAATTTTCTCTCCACGAAAATTCACAACTGCACACACAAAGAATAAAACAGTGTCTTTTTTTTATATATATATATATATATATATACGTTCCGGTTCTGTATTTGTTAAAATTGTCATTAAAAACATCCAGCTTAAAAAAAAAAAAAGGGGCGACCATTCTATGGACTCATCTTTCCAAAACACCGATTTTAATATTTGAATACGAGTTGCATCATCCCCTCACGCCACTTCAGATGCAGTGATTATGAAGTGTGTCTCTTACCATAAGCCTCAGATCAAAGTGGAGGAGATGGTTAGCATGGGCTGCACATAGGATTCTAACATTGCGATTCCACAAATACAACCGTTGTCCCTAGGAACAGCAGCACGGGAGGCCCCCAGGGACGAGGTGATTCGGAACTCAGTCAGGTCTGTCAGCGGTGCATCCGGACTGCTCTCCCTTGCAGGGAAGGCTCGGCAGAGCATAGCAGGATTGTCACGGCGACATACGGCAACGCGTCTGCCCTGCTCCAAGCAAGTTCATTTCCACATCACCCACTGTGTCCGTGCACATCCAACCCCTCGACCGACCACCTATTCCTCACTCCTTCGCTTTGGTTAACATTCTGTAAGGCCGCCGGAAAGAGGACGTGCCACCCTTGTCACCTCACGCTATCCTTTTCAGATTGCTGCATATCTCCCACCTGCAGGTGGCGCCGGAAGGTACTCCTACTGCTGCTACTTTTGTTAGAATACGCAGCTCTTTAAATCAAAACACTATTAATTTACATGTTTATTAAGAATTTATTTTCACTTGATATTAGCGTATTCCGGAACTGTCCAGAGAGTTACATTAGCATTTGGAAATATACGGCAGTTCTCGGTAAATAAGCATACATCTGTGAGGAAAAAAGTTTGTGAACCCACTGGAACCATCCAGATTTCCACGAGTCACCTGGGAAAATGTGATTTTCGTTTAAGCCACGATAGCAAAAAAAAAGAAACGAAAACAAAGCACAATCTAATATTTCTTGGAACTCGTGTGAGGTGTAGAGAAGTCGTTCTTACGCCCAATAATTCAGGGAGAACATGCCGCATCTAACTACGTTGAAGTGTCAGGACTGGACTTGAAAACGACTCAAAAGAGCGCCGCTTTTATAATCGTGCGTCCCACTGCCTTCCCAGAGGCATCCGGGCGAAACTGTAGCGCTTTATTCCGCTTTCTGGCTCGCTTTTTAACATAATTTGGAAGGGGAAAATCGTGATCTGCTTTGCCACAGACAGGAGAGCGATACTTCATTGCCAGTTATGTACTGAAAACTGGTGTTTGTAAAAAAAAAAAAAAAAAAAAAAAATCTCTTGTGAATTCATGCATATAATCAATGGAGGGAGTTTTCAAGCCACATTCAGTCCAAACTGTGATTATAGTGAGCCGTTTTGATTTGTCTGTGATTATTGATAATGATTAATAAATACGCGGTATGTCGGACACAATAGGCCTTGATGAGGTCACGGCTCTCGTAACCTTGCCTATTATTTCCATATTTTTTGGGCCTTTTGATCTCGCGCTCGATATTTTGCATGCCTTGTACTTGTTTCCTCCTTCCTTTAAACTGTACGTAAAAGTGTGCTTAGCGGGCTTTACAGGGAGTTAGAATTAATCATAAAGTATGTTTAGACAGGATGATGAATGAATAAGAGCACTTGAAACAGATGGAGCAATGTAAAAATTAATCATTTCCCTCATTGCTGACAAGAAAACCAAATATATGTTTTTTGTGTTTAAATGTCAAACCAAACAATAGATTAGAAAGCCGGAAGACGGCATCCGCACGATGTAATATAAGCATCCATTTGTAATTATAGCAAAAGATAAACTCATCCATTTGAAATGCATGTAAAAATAATTCTTTTTTTTTTTTTTGTAGTTCGACACCGATTTAGTTCCGTTGCATTTTGAATGGCGGATAAATGCAAAGCAAGGGACATTTTATATCATAATGTTTTGTGAATACATCCATGAATAGACTGCATTGTTATTCAAATCCCTGCTAGAAATGAAAGCAAAACTAACAAATAAGAGCAGAAATAAATTCCGATGTTTATGACGGATACTGTCAAAGTCACGGATTCGCCACAACGGAAGCGTCATACCCCGCAGCCACGGGAAGCTTCTTACTGGCTCTGCTAGTTTCTCTAACCTCAACATTTGTGCCTGGCAGTTGTGCGGGCGCTGATGTCACGGGTTCACCACGCTGACACCAGCGTTCATGAGGGATGGAGCCCCGAGCCCTTGCACTTGGGTCGCAGTGTGAACCACTCTGCGGATTTCGAACACGAAAGTCGGATTAAAAAGTCTGAATAATGTATGCGAGCAACAACTGCAGCGAGTACTAAGACCCTGCGATTTGAAAGCAGAACGCGGCGTGGAAGTTTGTTGAGTCAGTAACCAGAAGCAGGACTGTTGTGCGCTCATATGCGGACATGAGAGACCCGCTGGGTTGCAGCTGATCCACATGCCATAGCCCCAGAGTAGCTAGGAGGGGTATTAGATCTGTAAAGAGATCTGTCCAGTCTTCTGCTTGCAAACTAATCTAACGTCTCAAAAGCATTTTCGTCCCCGGTACATAGAAAGTTAATAAAAAATAAAGTTTAGTTGGTTACTAATGCAGTTTTTTTTCTCCAAAATGAGTTGCGATGTCTGCTATTGTATGATTTCTTCCCTCGGTCGTGTCTGCTCCAGTCCCCCGGGGAAGATCCACGATGTATAGTAAGGTGCATTTCTTCTAGAAAACAACCCAGTGCGCACAGAAGAGAAAAAAAAGAGCAGTAATTCTAATTTATGGTATTTTTCTGAGGATTAAGATGCAGTTTGCTCGAATCTCAGGGCCTGGGGATTTGCCGGGAAGCATAAGCTCCATACAAAGCCAAAGGGATTGCCGTCTTTGTTAGCTCAACACATCTCCGGGAGCAAAGTGTACACATTCGACAGCTTCTGCTGAGCCCAGGCCGTGGGAATTAAAATGGTACCGAAAAGTCACATTCGGTGCACATCTGTGCCCAAGGATTGTCTTACTGGGCTGCCTGTGCGAGTCAGGTGAAGCGCTGCTCTCTTAGTGTTTACCTCTGGAATTATACATTCCAGGTTCTTTATGAAAAAAAAAGGCACAACAAAGGAAAACAGGCAAATCAAATTAGTTCGGTAATTGTGTTACAATATGTGCAATAATAAAAAGAATTTTGCAATAATTATTTACTTTATTCAGATGAGAGTCTTTGCTGTTCCCTCAGAAATTCATTTTTTCCCCCTATTCTTTTCCATCAGAAGGGGCAAACCTATATATTTTTTTCCCTCATTTTATTGCACGCTTTTTCTTTTTACAGATCTGTACCTGTTCCAAAAGAGCTCATTACGGCCACGTTGCTTAGTCACCCGAAGAGATTTTTTCACATCCGTTCATTTATTTATTAATGATCACTAACTGTTTATCCTAATGCGGGGCTGCAGTGGTGAAGGGTGCATCCTGGGAGCTGAGGGTACGGAGGCAGGGTCATTTCTGAATGAGGTACCAACCTACTGCACAAGAGCTCTATGCACACAGTACCGACAATTTAGAATAATTCACCTGAAACACGTTTTTGGGTGGAATGGGGAGGAAAACAAAGCACCCTGGGGTCCCACGCTGAGACAGGTAGGCTGGACCTGAGAACTTCGACGTAATGGGTATAACAGTCGTGTGGTCAGCAGTGTGGAGTAGTGGTCTGAGGATAAACTTCTTAAAGGATTTGAGATTGTTTAAGAGCCATGATTCACCTTGTTTTTGCTTTACGTACCGCGTTCTGTAGAAATGGTGTTTGTTCCCCATCTGAGGATCTGTTACCTGTTTCTCCTCAAAATTGCACAAAGTGTGCTTATGTCTTTTCTACTCTGTAAATATGCGAATAACTGTAGTACTGATGTACTGGTGGACGTGGCCATGGGTTTGGTCTGATACTTATCTTCTCCGTTTCAAGGGATCCACACGAATGAAACAGTTTTCATCTTCCTGGTACTAAACTACTTTTGGTGGCATTTTCTTGTTTTTTTTTCCCTTTCTTTCCATCGTTTTTCTTAAATCACTTTGTTGTAAAGAAAGCAATTCCTATAAAAAAAATTTACATTAGAAAAGGTTCTCTTCTGCCGTGCAAAACGTTTCATGGTTTGCAGTTTTCTACCGTTCCTGTAAGAACACATGCTTTTAAAGTGCTTTAAAACTCCTTTTTTTCTGAAAAATCAAAATGGTATCTCGTGATTATACAATAGCATCCCTATGTCTACTTCTGGTCTGTGTTCTTAATTCTAAAAAAAAAAAGTCTCTCAAACATCTTTAGTATATCGCTTTTGCTGGTGAGCGTATTTAATAAAGATGACAGTTCCCTCATTCAAGCAGTCATGTACTTTACTGGGATGTGGTATGATCACACGGTGCCAATACTTCTGTGGAGAAAAATTGGGAAAGTGGCACCATTTTTACTAAGTTCCTAGCTGACATTTTTTATCCAGATCAACTTATCATTTTCCATAGATAGGCTCAAAGTTCTGTTTTAACAAGTAAGTATCAGTCGCTTTCCCAATGCAAAATGGAAACTGGCAAACTGTGACCGGGTTACTACCCAAAGTGCACTTGTTCTGACTGCAGTTTCTCAGTTTGTTCCTTTTGGCAAAGGCTGATTTTGTTTTCTTTTTTATGCGTTCTTGGTTCGCGGTGAGAGTCTTCTAAATATAGAACATGTCACAGTCTGATGGGATAATTACTCACAGCTCCGCAACGTCCAACGTCCGTGTATTCAGGGGACCAGAAACATAGTCTCTGCCACCTGGGTAATAACAGAATGAGTCAGATGTTGGAGTCTGGAGTCAGAAACTCTTGAAAAGGTCAAGGGTAATTCAGGGAATTAAGACTGGCTTGTGGCATCAGAGTGACATGCTGTGTTTCTGTTCCGCAGGGGCGAAACCCACATCCTTTTCCACCAAATTACAAATTCAAATGAGCCCATCTACATGTTCTGAAATCTCAAAGATGGATATTAATTTTGTTGGGGAATTATTCTGTAGTACATCACATGGAAAAAAAAAAAAAGCCTGAAAATAAATTTATCTAAAATGCGGATGCAATTATTGGCCCCGTATTGTTTGTTTCGCTGACAGAGACATTACTGCAATGAACTGATTTGTTTATTTTCACAAGGGACTTATTCTAAAGGAGTCACAACAACCCCGTGCCACTTGCAGAGTGCAGTACACGCTGGACAAAACACCGGGAACTCTTAGCAAGATGAGCGAAATTTAAACAACTCATGTGAAACGCATCTTTGAACCATGGGAAAGCCACGGGAATACTAAGGATTTGGGCAACCTTCACACTGATGGAGCCGGGACCGGATTCAAACTGACAACCTTGGAGTTGCGACGGACCTGCTCTGCCGCCCGTATTTATGCGCCAAAATGTAAATTTCTGATAAGCTGCTGTTTGCCTTTGGAAGCTGCCTCACCAGCCTGCTTATTCAAGGTATCGTGCCACAAAAGGAGGAGAATAAACGGCTACCAGCATTGCGCGCGCATTGTTACAGTACAGTGTTTTTCTTTTTTTATTTATTGTTTCAGAACAGTAATGCTGCGGCCTATTCATCTGATCCGACTGAATCTGAATGCCGCAGGAAACATCCATTGCTAATAGAAAATTGTAATTACTCTTTGCAGTGTCCAGGAGAATCCATGTCTATTCATTTGCATGCAACCTCCCTGCTGCCGTTTGGATGGAGATAAAAACAATAAAAGATGATCTTCCTGTACATCCATCCCACTTGACGGCTTAGTCTTCATGGCTGCAAACTTGATCACGTTGGCACTTGCACTTTCAGCTCCTTCCAAAGAGCGGCTAAACAGATTTGAGGGCTTGGCCAAGCTATATGTGGAGCACTTCAACGTGCTCTAGTAACAAATACAGTTTAATTATTAATGTTTTATCTCTGCCCTGGGGGTAGATTCTGAGAACACCCAGGAAACAGGAGGTCTTTACTAATCCAACTTCTGGCATGATGCTTGCGGAATAGTTGAGCTTTATGTTGTCGTCTTTATTCATTGAACTTGGACGAGAACACAGAACATTTTCCGGTGACGGGAATCCGCTTAATATATCGCTCCTCTCCTTACATCCAATGATTAAGACCACTTTAAGCTTATTTAAGGTCCGTGTGCAGGTACAATGTGGATTCAGTAGGCGGGTGTTGTAATAACCCTCTGATTGACAAGCCAACACGCAACCGCTTCTTGCTGCTGGGTACGCTTACAGCTTTGGCTAAATGTGGATTTCACCACAGCAACCTACACAGCAGTTGCATTGTGTTCTTGAGTCCTGGAGGTAAATCTACTCATTTCAATGGCTAGAGAATGAAAACAGCTGGTACAACTGAAAATTGGCTGGTCCGTTAGTCCTCGGCTGGTTATGAAAAGCAAAAACGTGGGTTGCACTGCGGACACCATAACCAGGGATAAGTAATCTTCTGATTGTCCTTCCCACTCATGTTTGTTACATGATGCAACGTGGACAAGAGGATACGAAGCCCAGAATTTGGGTTTACTTTTACTTTATTCTAGAGCTCGGAAGTTGGGGAAGTGGTTGGGAAAAAGTTAGTCTGGAGAGGTCTCTGGTTCTCTGTGTCAGGGAAAGTCTCCTTACTATGGTGAGAAAAAATGGGGATGTCATGGTAACTAGGTGTTTGCTGGTCTTAACTAGCATTAAAGTTGGTGTGAAGAGTGCTGAGTGGGTACATGGGGTGGTTGTGACTGCGAGGAGTCCTGCATATGACTGTGAAGACCTGTGCGATGTGAGGTGTGTGGGTCCTGCACACATGTGGTCTGTGAAGAGTTCTGCATGATGCTCAAAAAGACTACAGTGCGATATGTGTGTTTTCCACCTGCCTCCCCTGTAAACCCCTGTAAAGGATAGAAGATGTAGTAGACCTATAATGCTTGCCAAGACTTAACTTCAAAGTCAACATCATGAAGTAACAAAACATTTAACATCACACATTTTTGTATAAAAGTTTATATATATTTTTGTTATCGTAACCAGTATCATGCATTTGTTTTTCAATATTACCATTTGCATCATGTTCTACAAATTTAGTTGCCTTGCAGGATAAATCATTATGAGATTTAAGTATCTCAGAACTCAGAAGGTTCAATAAGCCCAAAAAGTGACCAGGATTACAAACAAATGGGAAACGAATTCTGTCTGTTGTCCGAATGTGTCATCAGCTTTCTCTGTTGGCCTTTAGGGTGGGTCAGAGGCATTGTTAGAATAGTTGCAAATGCCACCATAACTTGAGGTTTCACATAAATCTCCAATAATATATAAATAATCAGTAGCAAAAGTTTGTTCTGTGCTTTAAGTTAAAGCATAATTTTTCCTTTTTACATCAACGGCGGGTCGAAACCTTAAAATTACGAACATCGTATATCAGCCTTGTCCATAGCGTTATTAAAATACATTTGTCATCTTTTATAATATTACACCATTTCCCTGTGGTACGGTCATGACCCCTGAACTTATTTTGAATTGTAATTTAATGTCTGACTACCAGAGAAGCAGACTGAATAGTGTGTGAAAACGTAGCTGGATGATTTCTGGTTCATGTCTCTTGAGGCGCCTCCTGTTTCATAATTAAGCAAGTTAGTTAAAATGTATTGTAACATTATAAAATCTTGTATTTCAGTGGGAAGCAACTCTTTTGGATTAAAGCATTGGGATAAAAGCAACAGTTCTGCTGCTAATGTGACAAAACAACTGCAAATTTGATTACACTATTTTTTTTTACACAATAGGTACAGGCAGTCATCTACAAATAAATATGTATTATGGTAATTGCGCAAAAACATGCCATATCTGGAGTTTTGTGAGAACACATGTTGGAAGGGAAGTATTAGACCAAACCCATGGCCGTGTCCACCGGTACATCAATACTACAGTAATCTCCCTACAGTTATTCACACATTTACGCAGTTTGGGCAGTTCTGAGGAGCTACTTTACCTGAACACTTTTAACCGTGGGAGGAAAGCAGAATACTTGAAGAGAGCTTGTGCAGCTCTGCAAACACCAGTCAGACTGAATGGGGATGAAACCCACATACATGCCCGCTCATGGGTTTTCACATGTCTTTGTTGCCTAAAAGGCTGTGCATCTTACAGATGGTAACCAGTCACCTCGTGCTGTTGCTAGGCACCTCATCCACACAGTTCTTTGGTACCGCTAAACGCCTCTGTACAGCCCCGCTAAGCAGCCGTCGCGGGCTCAAGCCGCTTCTTTCTCCGTGCCCATGCTCAGCACTGAAATCGTTCCATTCACACTACATTTTCATTCTTGTCCGTCGCAACGCAATCGTTTATTACTTTCCTCTGATCAATTTTTACTTCACATTATAAGCTGAACTGTTACAACTGCTTTTTTGAGCCATCACAAATTGCATTATAAAGCAATTTATTGGACAAAACTCATTCAACACATACCCATACTGAAACATCCTTTATCTCATACAATACTTAGCATGTCTTCAAAAGCCTGCCCATATACACCGTAATACAGAGTTAACCCCTTTTTGGTGTAACTTACAAAACTTCTTGCTCACCTTACGGGGTCGAGCAGGTTTTAGATGGGTCAACAACCTAAAGCAAATTATTGCAAAATTAAAAATACTACTAAATCTACTGTCGAGGACAATATATTCTGAACTGAACTGGACAATACAGTACCGTGCAAAAGTCTTAGGCACCTGTGGGAAAAAAGCTATAGAGCAAGGACGGTTCCAAAAATAATGCCATGAATACTTATTAATGAATAAACCTTCTAAAAAGTGCAGTAGACAAAAAAACCTCAATCAGATCAATATTTGGTGGGACCACCCTTTGCCTTTAAAACAGCATCAATTCTCTTATGCAAACTTGCATGCAGTTTAAGGTAGAGGTTGGTAGGTTCTTCCAAACATTTTGAGGAACTGGCCACAGTTCTTCTGCACACTTTGACTGTCTCTGCATGTCCTCCCAGACTGACTTGATCATGTTGAGATCAGGGCTCTGTGGGAACCAGACCGTCTGTTGCAGGATTCCTTCTTTTTGCTGAAGATAGTTGTGTATGACTGAGATTGGGTGTTTGAGGTCATTCTCAGGCTGCAGAATGAATTTGGGACCAATCGGAAACCTCCCTGATGGTAGGTAAGAATCTACCTGTACTTCTCAACAGACACTGAAGTTGCCTGCCTCAGACTTTTGCACAGTACTGCATATTCTGGAAAAAAAAGGAAGAAAAGTAGTGGACAAAGCCCTGGCCACTCCTGGCCATCACTCATGTGCAACATAACATAAACAGCCATTAACCTCCCAACGCCTACATATCCTTTTTCCTTCAACCTTTCTTTTGTGCCAAGATTTACATTCCTGTATGTGTAAAATAGTGGAATAATCAAATTAAATTTCACGAATTGCATATTATTATTATTACAAGGTGCAAGCCCTCCAGCTAACTCTAAGGTGGACAGTGCAAAGAATATTTGCAGAAAAGTAGAACCACAGCTTCTGCAATTTAATTATAGCACTGCTTTATTTTGCTTTACTGTAGCTCACTTGTACCATTATAGATTATACATTGCCGCAGTGATTCTCTATCCATTCTCTAAATATATAATGAATGATGTCTGGATCAAAAACATTAATGGCAAATTATCTAAAAAGGACAAAAAAAAAACAAAACATCAATGTCTGTAGGGTCTCACTGTCCTCCTCCTCCTCTTTATAAAAGGTCACACAACTTTATTTAATGTTATATTCATGTCGCCAGACTTGGTCTCTGCTGACAAGGCCACACAATAGGTGGATCTGGGAAGTAAGTAAAGTATATCATTTAAAAAATCCATGTGAAATAGTTCTGGTTAAAGGAGCTACAACAATTTTCCTTAGAATATATATATATATTTTTTTTATCACAGGATTGTTCTCTATCTGTAACATGTCTTTTGGGTTTTCCCAAATGCTAACAAAAAACTCCACCGAATTATCTTGCACAAAACCAGCAAAACTGATACTGTCGCTGATAAATACAACAAACTTCTATATTCGTTCACTTAGGAAACTGCAGAATATTTCCATGAAACTTTTATTTAAGGCGACGTCATACCGCTCCTGCACAAACTGAAGGCTTTCACTTATGCTGTACTAGAATATTATGGGGTGGAAAAAAGACATGAATAAGAAAGAAAAAAGATTGTTCCACAATATTAGCATTTACACTATAGTATGTAGTGTAGTAGTTAAAGCTCCAGCCTTAGATTCAGAAGCTGCAAGTTCTACCTCCCTCTCCTGCTGGGGGGGCTCAAGATATGTACCTTAAACTGCTCCAGTAAAAATGACCCAGCTGTATAAATGAGTAAGTCATTGTAAGTCTCAGGAGAAAAGCATCTTCTAAATGAGTGTATGTAATAATTTAAAATGTCATAATTATTATTACATGAATAAATGTAATAATAATGAGTAAATGTCGTGATCATTATTTAAAAATTCAACAGGGATGAAAATGGAGCAAATGAGGTACATGGCGAGATGAATATGTTTGTTCTCTGTTCACCGTCCACTGTTGGCAACTCCGGCACTTTGAAAAAGTATCTCCTTCCTGGTTTCCACTATTATTTCATCCTTGTGGCAGGGTGATGGTGTGGGGATGCTTTGCAGCCTCAGAATCTGGACCAGTCGCCGTTGTCAAAGGACCATGAATTCTGTAGTGCCCTGCTAAATTCTTAAGGAGAATGTCTAGCTGTGTGTCCGTGAGCTGACGCTGAAACATAATAGGATTCTACAACAAGACAACTATCCAGAACCCAAAAGCAAGTCTACAGCTGGATGGCTGAGAAGAAACAAGTTTCATAGTGGCCTAGTCAAAGTCCTGACTTGAACCCAATAGAGATTCGGTGGCAGGACCTGAAATGAACAATTCATGGTCAAAATCCTACCAGTGTGTTTGAATTAATGCAGTTCTTCAAAGATCAGTGGGGTAAAATACCTCAACAGTGATGTAAAAACTAATATTAAATTATAAGAATATTTGGTTGCAGTTATTGCTGTTAAAAGTGGTGCAGCCAACTATTATGTTTTGGGGGGACAGTTACTTTTTCATAAGGTTGATATAAGTGCTGCGTAACTTTGTTCCCTAAATAGAGGAAGCAATAATTTAAAAACTGCTTTATGCTTTTACTTGGGTTCCCCTTGTCCAATACATTTTTTCTTCCGTCTTCAACCATCCAGTGTGACAAACATACAATAATGGAGAAATCAGGAAGGGGGCAAATACTTTTAAACCATACTGCATAACAAAGTAATCTTATGAAGGTTTTTTTTCCCCATATTTTCAATTTTTTTGGTTATTAGAATTTTTTGTGCAAGCGCACGTGTGCCTTAGGTTACAAAATGAGCAAAAACATATTAGAGGTGACAGGTACCCTGGCCAATATTTTCAAATTTGCTTTCCTGACAGGCATCTGTTTCAAATGCTTCATGTTGTGTCGCTCCTCAAATTACTCTTTATGACAGCAAGTATTGACACAAACAAGATGAGCTGGCATTGGATATTAATCATTGTTTGGGAAATGAGCTACAGTGCACACTTACAGCATGAAAGGAAAGAAAGATGTTTGCAGTTCTACAAGTTGGAAAGTGCTGGAGTCTCCAAATATTACAAGTTTCTCTTAAAACACACATACACGCCGTAGTATGGTTATGGGAATATGCCAGTTCGGGGAAGCTGTAGACTTTTGAAAAAAAAAAAAAAAAAAAAACGTCTCACGATGTTCTCACACTCAGGATTTTCCTTCAAAGAGTGATGTTTTGTGCTTCCCAAAGTGAGGTAGTGCAGTATTTGTCTCAGGCCTTGATATTTAAATAGTGAAGAAGATGCAGTCAAACAGAAAAAAAAAAAAAAAGTTTGTTCAGGTTAACTGATTTTAGGACACGTTTTATTCAAGTTTTATACAGAATGACAGATGCTAAATAAGGAATTAGGTAAAGGGACGAAAGATTCCTGCTTCCTTCCTTTTATTCCTTTATGAGAAACAATCTGCAAATAGTCATTGTACAGTTTACACCTGTAGGTGTTAATACAGATAAAAATAATTGTTTATGAAGCAGCACACTGGACACAACTGAAAAACAAAAAGTGTGTAAATGCTCATGTGTAATTGAAAACATATAGACTGTGAAACTAGGCATTTCATTTTGAAGTGGTACAGAGGTAAACAGCACCTTCCAAAGCTTTGACTATATCTGGTGCCGCTCAGCTAAAAAAGTAATTTTCATTCTCTCTACTTGTATGCACACTTCAGCTTTCTTGTGCACATGCTGTGCTATTTTGTGTACTTGTGGTTTGAATTTTTCCGATGGACTGGCGCCCCATCCGCCCTTACAAAATGAATAAAAAACACAGTATTTCCAGTTATTTTTCAGTGTATATATAAAACTCGATTTCGAAGCCAAATGGAATCCTCGCAACACGTGTCAAATCGACTACCAGAAGATGGAACTTAGCCAGTCTACACACTCAGTGAAAGACGTTTGGGACCAACGCTGATTTAACGTATGATAGGAATGATTGACACCTGCTCGAATTCCCTTTTGATGGAACACCGGCTGCACGTTCATCCATAACATGAATACCGCCTGCCAGGGTGGACGATTTTTTTTTTAATCAATGTCCATTTTTTTTCAATTTTTCCGCTACAGATTTTCCACTAAGGGTACAATGTTAAAGTTTTCATTATCTTTGGGAACAAACCAATGATTATTTTCTTTCTTTCTTAATGAATACCTAATGAACGTCAGCACAATGACATCACAAGATCAGAGAATCACTTCCAGACACCACATACAGTAATGACATAACTAAAAAATTATACTTAAACATAAGTTTTATAAACATTCATATTGAATATCATGTGGTATTTTTGGTTTTGACATTAAAGCATCATTTTAAATCTACCCTGAGTTATCAACAATTTCAAGATTATGTCGGGCTATATTTACAGTTAAATGAGTAAAATCAATGATATGTGTAAAGATGTACAGATGACAGATTATATATTAAGGTTACTAGATCACAGTATATTTTGACAGCGAAAGCAAATTGTTATTGGGTGGTTGGACTCATGGAGACAGGACACTGAGAGGCGCTTTGAGGCAGAAGACTGGATCAGAACATTGGATCATTGTAAGGCATAGGACTGTCTCTGGATACCACTGTGAGCCAAATGTCTGGGTGCTGTCTATGGCCGATGAGCTAGGGACCAGATGGCCTTGAGCAGAAACCAGAAGAGAGAGCAGAACAAATGGCTAAGTATTTAACTTAAAAATAGCCTGAATGAATTTAAAGATGGGATATCAGGACCGCAGTATGGTAGCAAAAAAAAAAAAGCAAATTTATGTCACATAGTGATATGGTGACAGCAGTGACTTTGCTTGAGATTTACCCAGTGTTGAGTGAGAGGGCTGTTACATTGTTATGTAAACAGCCACTAAGGCCAGAAATTTAACAAAATTCTTTGGTTAATTCTCTGACTATTAAATGAAGTTCAAATACATGATTTTTAATGATATGGAAATGCATGCCGTAAATAAGAAAACCCACTAAAGAACCAGACAATGTAGTCTGTGCACCTGGCCAAGTCCTAGATTCCTTCTTTTACCCCACAAAATTTCCCTAAAACCCAAAAAAGCAATAAAATTCAGAAATTAAAACCTGGTAGAAAATTGACTTTCCCTCTCTTACACCTCCACTGCTTCCAAGGTAGCACTTACTGTTCGCGATCGCCAACTGCTGGGACATCGGGTGGAACTTTAGCACACAGTTTCGACCATTATACAGTCTTTTATTTCACAAAAACGTAAATAGAAAATACTTCACCAGGAACAAACTCTATTCTCATGCTCTGCTGTGATATAGTTCCTGAGATGTGCATCTAAATACAGCTAAGAAGTGCAAATAACATTTAGAAACTTTTTTTTCCAATCTGACAAATGGTAATTTTGGAATGTATCACCAGCCACTGTTAACAAAGTGTGACTGAATCTAGGAAAACACTGCTAAAATTATGTTCCAGTAGTATGGAGTTCTTCCCAGACTGATGATATCGTAGAAGTATGTTTTTGTTTCAAAGGGGCATAAACACTAATGTAAAAATATGAATACAATGAATGGTTTGTTAAAGACTAGTGATACAGTTTCACATTCTTATCGATAACTGGGAATCAATGCTGTATAAGACTTTTGATTTGTGGTAAACTGAGCAGTTTTACCTTCTTTTACAGCATGATGTGGTTTCAGTAATATATGCACTGTATGCCATACCCTACTTGGAGGTGATTTCATGTACTTGTGTGAATGTGTGAGCTTTAGTTGAAGGTAACTCTCACTGAAGTCAAACATTACCTTTGGGAAAGGGCTGTTTCACCCTACAACAACAGTACAGAAAGTCCCTACACACAGTTACACACAACCACGATCTCACTGAATCTACTAAGAGGCTAAGTGTCCCTTGCCTCCCCCCACCTACAAAGCAGTGTACCATTTTAAACACATACTTAATGGTGGTGCTCTCCCATTCTCCTGGAGGACATGGTTAAAAAAAGGGCCCAGTGGAGCAGTGGGTGGGCTGGGGGAGAAGTACAACTCGTCCTTGCCATTTCATGCTCTCAGCAGCCACGGCAGTCGTGATATGTTAGAGGTGAGGGGGAAGACCTTCCATCAAGATGGATTTAGCTGGTATGTTACACTATGCAGCTGGCAACAGAAGACTATTTTTTCATCCTTCAGGTAATACTGCCTTTGGACTTGCTGATGCATTTGAAATGTTAAGAGGAACAGAAGTGCAAGGTGATCAACTGTATTATTCCAATTATCTTGCCCATGTTTCAAAAAGATGTTTGAAATGTCTAAACCCACATTAAACCCAGATTAAACCCACAAATTGACCATGATGTTCTGATCCACATATAGCCCATAGAGATTTTTTTTACTCCTCATACAAACCAGATTTCCTTGAGAGGTGGCAGTCCAACATCAGAACATTACCATGTCAGGTCTTACTGCAGTCCTGGCTGCTTCTCTGGGCTGAATTATTCTGTGCAGGTATGCAGATTCAACCTGATGTTGGTGAGGACATGAGCCAACCAACTTTTCAGTGCCACAGCAACAGGGCTCACTCCCTGCCAGGTATTCCTAAAAGATGCAAGAAGTTGGCAGAAGAGACTGGAACACATTTAGTCAAGAGCACCAAAAGGTTCCATGCCATCAGACAGGTCCCACTGCAGTGCTTCATCACCAGTTTGAACCTAGATATGTTTGCTCAGTGACAAAATGCTTGCTCTGAACTTATCCATGTTGGCTTCTTAATGAAATGTGGTGAAAATCTCCACACTAAAGGTCCATGAGATGATAAAAAGTCCCAGAGCTGCCCCTGCCCCAAATGCTGCCGTGGCCTCAAACACAGTTATGTTTGTGCCATGTGGCAAACAAGCTGACAAGCTTTTGGAACCAGATAAACTGATAATTTCTTTCTTTCTTTAAACTGATTTATAGTTGCATAACAAGAAGAGGTGTTTCAACAGTGGTATCAGTTCTTCAGGAAGACATTAAGAAGAGCCTTGTGATAAACATGCCCATGTTCATGCCATTTCACGCAGTGATGAATGATGAGTAGCACTGTCCACTGTAACAGAACAGCGTCCCTAAAGGCCACAAAGTCCGTGGGCATTTTAACTGCAGCACACAATAGTTCTGCCATTGTTTTGTTTTTCCATATGCAAAATGTTTCTGCGCTTGAAACACTTTAAAGGGAAACACACTCGCTCACCATGAGTACATTTGAGTAATTCCCACAGGTCATGCACTGCAGAATGCAAAGTGGAGAAATTAAACCTTTTGGTTGTCACCGTTTGGTATCTTCACTTTGTTGTGACCTCACGCTATCTAGGGGTACAGAGTTGTAACATTAAACTGTCCAGACACTGGGGATTTGGATGGTCACAAAATAAATGAAAAAAAGATTTTGTGCAAAAGTGATTTACTGCATACAGGTAAATATATGTATAGGATTTAAAAATGTTAGAGATGGACAAAGGGAACGGAACACGGGTGGTGCTAAAGGAAAGAACAAATCAAAACGCTGTAGCTAAATCTAATTTAACTAGTCTAACTAGTCATCTATGATTATGATTGACAGGACAAAGGGCCAATAGCATCCGGGTGTACCTGTATAAATCCGAGGAACCAAATGAGACAGAAGGAGACATATCAGGATGTAACAGCCAGAACCTCCAGCTGCTGGTGTGGATTACTACATTCTGGAGAAAGTCAGATACTGTAGATTAATGACTAAGGTTCTTCAGTCAACAAGAACAGAAGGTTACTGGTTTGTGTTTCAGGCAAAGTAAATAATTTTCTTTTATAAGGTCCACTTTGCTGTAATTGGATATAACGTTAACATAATTTTCCAACATAATGGTAAAGCACTGTACAGTCACTACTGTGACATGTGATTTAGCATTTGCCGTATCAAAAATAGGCAGAAACGTACAGACAGACAAATAAATGAACACGTAAATAAACCTGTAAACAAGCGAACATTCGTTGAAACAATGTGACGTCAGGTTTGGTAATAAAAAATAGATATGAAGGTAATTATTGTCAACAAACAAAAAGACAGAAAATTAACAGCCAACCATTTTTAGTTACTGTGCAAGAAGCCGCTAACGTTCGATTGTATGTTTTGCCCCATTTTCTGGAGTTTTATGTTAAAATTGTCATACTGTACTGTTTCATTGCCATTCCAACAGTGTTTTACGGGAATGTCTCAGTCTGACAGACAGATATTTGGGAAAATGCAAAATATCAAACATTCCGAACACTTCCCTCAACAGACTCCAATGCTACGTTTGCATTATTCATACGACTTTCAGTTTTAACATTGAAAAAAAACTTCCCCCAAGCCAGGCTGCATGGACTTCTGGACTGTGGACATTCAAATGCACTTAAGCAGGCATCTCCAAAATCACGCATTGCGTATGCATTTATGCAATAAATATACTACTGTTGAAAAGTATGGAATCAGAAAGCAATTGTCACATTTTTGAAAGAGACCGACATTTTTGTTCACCAGGTATCATTAAATTGGTCTGCTGTTCCTGAAGTCCACTAACAACAAATTCCATAACCTAACCCTCAATGAATCATGTGCTATGTTGTCATACGAGCACCTGAACACCACTGTATTATTTTTAAAAACCATTGTGCGTAAACTTTTGCGAAAAAAACAGCAGCACCATGTGTTTCTTTCCGTCGATGAAGTAGCTAGTATATTGTCATCTCTAAAATGTACTTTTGTGTTCAAAAATGTGCAAAAAAAACAGCTTTCCCTGCAAACTCATGGATCACTAGTCTTTTTAAGAGACGAAGGCTGTTCCACACGAGATTGCCGAAAAACTGACAATTTCATACAAAAGTATTTGCTGCTGTCTTGGGGCAAAGAAAAAAGAAATCAGGTATCTCCAGGACAAAAAGATAAGTGGAAGGTCCCGATGCACAACCGTACAAGAGGACAAGAACATCAGAGTCTCTAGATTGAGAAACAGATGTCTCACAGGTCCTTAGCTGGCATGTTTGTTGAACAGTAGGCGCCAAACATTGGTCTCATTTGCAACAGTGAAGAGACAAATCAGGGATGCTGGCCTTACAGGCAGAGTTTCAGTGAAAAAAAGCCACTTGTGAAACTGGCAAACCAGAAGAAGAGCCTGAAACGGGCAGAACAACACAAGGATTGAACATTAGTAGATTGCAACAGAGTCTTTTGGACAGATGCATCTATTTTCAGTTGTTTGGATCAGCGAAAAGAACACATGTGAGACAAAGAGTAAATGAAAGGATGCTGGAAGAGTGGCTGACACCATCTCTCAAAATGGTGGAGGAAATGTAATGGTATGGGGCTGGTAAGGTGGGAGGCTAACACCAAGTGCAAGGAATACTGGACCAGCAAGGTTATCACTCTATTTTCCATCCCCTGTGGACAATGCTTGATCGCTGCCAATTTCATCGCTCAGCAGGACAGCAGTCCAAAGCACACCTCTGCGTTATGTAAAAAACTATTTTGGGAAGAAGGAGTCAGCTGAAGTACTGTCTCTGATGGACTGGCCAGCTCAATCACCTGATCTAAAAACCCATCGGGCTTTTGTGGGAGCAGCTTGATTGTAAGGTCCGTGAGAAGTGCCCTGCAAGCCAATCTCATCTATGGAAAGTGCTACAGGAGGCGTGCGGTGGAACTTCACCTGAATATCTTAACTGACAGCTAGAAAGCCTAAGGCCTGCAAAGCTGTCACTGCTGCATATGGGGTATTGTTTGATGAGCACAAAGTTTGAACAATACAATTTTTATTTTGAATAGAAATGTTAATTTGCGACATTATTGTCCTGACTGTATTTTTCTTTATTATCAATTTAATAATGCCTCGGTGAATAAAAGTACCAATTTCTTTCATAGCATGGAAATTCCTTTGTAGTTCAAGCAACTTGACTGTCATTTCACGTGATAGTACCTAAACAGCTACGTGTGACTGGTACTATCCTGATGCTTGTTTTTCCTTCAGTGTCTTATATTGTGAGTGAAGCGCTTGCATTAAAAATAAGCATACATGTAAACCCTGGGAAGCACAATAGTATTATTTAAATGCATAAAGTTTTCTAATAAACACACTGTAAGGCGCAAGTTTTATTTAGGAAATCGTGGAAATGGAGCAGAATTCAGATTGCAGTGTGATCACAATCCTATTATTTTATTTTTATTTGCATTTATATGTTTTTAATGATAATAATGTACCTTTATTGCATGGTATCTGATGCATTCATCACCACTGACATTTCCTTACTCATAATTTTTTGCAGAAAATGTGGTATAAATACTGCTTTTTGATGTAAGCACTGTTTCACTTAGGAGAAATCTTTCAAAGCAAGTGTAGTCTGTTGTAATATAATCAGTTTGTACAAACCCAATTGTTTGAAGACATATTACTGTTTTTGCCATTGTGGCTCAACAAGTTACCTAGTGCTGCTAGTGTCTGGACTGGTTAGGTATGACTTTGAGCCCAGCTCAGCCTGTATGGAGTTTGTACGTTTTGTCCACGTCTGTCTTAGTTTCTTCCAGGTGCTCTGCTTTCCTCTCACTGTTCAAACACACGTATTTTGGGATGGTCGAGCTGTCTAAATTGCCCGCCACTTGTGCACTGGTGTGTGTGGCCACCCTACGATGGATGGTGTCCCATCCAGGGACAGTTTCGAAACCTAGTGCCCAGTGCTTCAGGGATAAGGTCTAGACCGCCGTGACCCTCCTCAGGATAAGCCGTGAACAAAAATGGATGGATTGATGGAAGGATGGATATTAAATTTCTGTAAAGTAATTCTATTTAGTACATTAGGTGAACACTGAAAGTGCTAGTTTGTAATTCAGCCATTAATATGTATAATAGAGCTCAGGTGACTCACCGCAGTACTTTACAGGAAAACTGTACATATCGGAGGATTTATGCAGCTGAATCTGTAGTCTGGGCAACAAGATTAAACATGTTAAAGCAAATATCAAACGTTGGAAGACGTTTCTTTTGAAGTGAAATCTGCAAAGCGAAAAATATGATGTATTGCAGGCGGGAAGGAGACTGGGAGACTGAAGGAAGAAACAGCTGCTGTCCCATTGCTGTACCTGTACTCAGAGGCCTTTGCAGATGAATAATCTAAGACTACATTCCAGAGGAGCACGGCATGCGTTTAAGGTATGGTGGGTGGACGGTGTGTGGGGGGCGGTGCTCCTCTGGGGAGGATGATGACTCCGAGGACTGGCAGATTTGAATGCCAGAAGGAAAAGCAGAGTACAAAACATCAAGGATCACAGCCTTTGTTGGCTCAGCATGATTTTTTTTCCTGTACACGGCTGTGCACATTGCATGTCAGATGCTTCATGATTCATGAATGAGCTGAATTAAAAATGATGGCTCAGAACTCAAAGCCGTCACACGTAGCAGGAGGAGGAGAAAAACTAGAACCTTTGATAAAGGCACCTATTACTCGTGAATAATTTACACTATTAAGGAATGAAATATAACAAAAAAAATGTAACGATGAAAAGGAAAAATGCGTTCATATTCTAATCCCTTAAATGCAAGTGATAAATATGGTAATAAGTTCACCGGATCCTAGATACAAGAAGATATAAAGGCCTCCAGCATGAAAACAGATAACTTTACAGATGGCCACCATAAAACAACCAGTCAATCTATCATGCAGGAAGGATCATTTTTAAAATGGAGGGGTGGGGGGGGACTTAAAAATCAATTGGTCTTCATTAGCTTCTTCAAATCATAAAATCAGATGCAGACAAACTTTTGGACGTCTGATTTCTAAACTCCACTCTAAAACATTCTCAACATGTTTCCATAAATACCTCTGTCCCTGCCTGCACTTGAAGAAATTAGTTTCCTTGTTATTCATCCTAAGCAAAAATATTGCTTAACATCTTCACCAAATTGCCATGGTAACCATGGACACGAGGGCAAAACACTCCCAACCTCTCACCACACCCATATCTCTTTAATTGACATTTTCATTATTTTTTGTTTATTGTGCTATTAGAGCAACAATTTAAGTTTGTGGGTCTCAAATTAAATACCAACAGTTAATCGGATCAATTGAAGGTTGACAATGTTACGCTGATAATACGTTAGATTCTTTGATGATAAAAGTACACATAATTGATGAAAGTTGTTTACAGACGTTTCTTGTGTCCTGAGTTGATTGCAACAAACCAGTATTAATTTTCTAGACTTTCATAAAGTAAACAATTTCATAAAGTCTTTAACTTTTTAACTTTGTATTAAACTTGTTTATAATTTATTCATGTTGCCATGGTGGTGGAGTGAGTCATGCTCCTGCCTCACAGCACTTGGTCAATTCAGCCGTGGGTTTGAATCCAGCTCAGTCTGTGTGGGTTTTGCACGTTCTACCCCTGTTTGCAGCTGGATATCTGGATGCTCAGGTTTCCTTCCACAGTCCAAACATGCTTTTCAAGTTAATCGGTAACTCTACGTGAGTACGTTTGTACACCTTGAGATGGACTCGTGTACCATCCAGGGTGGGGTTTCATTGCCTGAGGCCCAGTGATTCTAGGATAGGGTCTGAATTGCTGTGAAGCTGACCAGGATATAGCGATTCGTGATGATGGATCCATGGACGGACGTTTCATTTAAAGAACCCGCCAGAAGGGTGGTCAGCTAGTCGACCTTGAATTCGCATTTATTTAATTGTTATTTATTAGCGAGTTTTAAATTTTCCCTCACACTTGCTTTCAGCTTGTACATCATTTACCTGTATTACATATTTTATACACTGCGGTGTGGTTCTGTCACAACCGTGTGTTGAAACATTATTTATTAGACCATTCAGCTGATAAACTTCCTGGAGAACGTATAGAGTAAACAAATAAATATCAAAATACTGATTTTTTTTCCTCATTATTTTATGAGGACTGTATGAAAGTTATACAAAGAGTGAAATTTCTTTTTCTTTCTTTTCTTTACACAGCACAGCCACAATTTATATTAATCTTTCAATATCTACTAAGACATATTTACCTACTTACATGTCATATTTTTCAGTGTCACTGATACTGCATTAGTTCTTATATTTGTGCATATTTGCATGTGGATTAAATTTAAATAAATAAATAAACTTTAGAAGTGCAAATACATCTGCATTAGTTTTGCACCACTTGCATACATCTGCCATTAAAGCTAAATTATAGTCGCTGAAAGCTTAGGCAATAGACACTAATGTATTGGTTGCAATTTTTGCTCTTGAACTGATTGACTTGGTTACTTGCCAGCTAGAAAGTCATTTTTTAATCCTTAAATATGACTGAGTTGTGCAAAACTCCCATCTCATTTATCCTCTGTTTACAATGAGGCAAGTTAAATTAATAAAGAAATAGTGCTGTAATTACTTGGCATCCGAATCTTATTCATCCCTCAAAATGTGTTGGATACTGGTTTTTGGGGTAACAAAATTTATTTTAAATGGGGGAAATAAATCTGCTCCCGGCCCATCGGAAAACACCTATATAACTATCAAGCCAGGACTTCAGGATGATAAACGCTGTAAACACCAGTTACCTCATTACAAAACACTTAATGTTATTAATGTGTTATTATGCATTAATGTGTCCTTAATTTGCATGTTTATACCATGTGGTGCAGTGTGTAGAGTACAGGACAAAGTAACCCGCTGCCTCTGCCTTTTTTGGACAAAAAAAACGCCATTCAAATAAATACTTTTATTTTTAAAAAATGAAATGCATAATAAATGTGGTGACGCGGTATGACCAGACAAAGGAAAACAGGCGGAAACAGCCGATACAGTACAGTACTGTATGGCATTTACTTATAGATTTAAATTGTGATTCTTATTCACATGCTCATTTTTTTATGATGGATAAGCTTTGGATAAAAAAATCGTCATAGCAAAAGTTTCTATTCAGATACCGATATATAAGTAATAATTTTCAAAAGACATTGTAGCAAAAATGGAGATATACAAAGTTTAGATACTGAGGAATTGCTGTAATAGCCTGTACCATGGCATGAAAAAATTAAAATGGAGGATAAATCTGCAAAAATCTACCAACATGAAACAAAATGTTGCAGGTCTCAATTATTTCCTCAGCAGACATCTTTAGAAAGTATGTAGTCTGGATAAAGATGGATATGAATAAATCACTCACTTCAGCTCAGTTCTGACTTGGTTTTCACTGTCTTGGCCAAGCTAAATACGTCCATAAAGGGTATAACTGGAAAATACCAATAGACACTCTACCAAGGACACAACTGAGTACAAACTTTTCTAGGATTTTGAACCGGTGGGGTCAGTTTACGTTACAATTCCAGAATGAAAATGTGTACCATAAGAAGTTGTTATTTGAAAAAGTGATGCAGGGGAGGAGGGTCTGAAGACGGAATTTCTGGAACATTTTGCAAAGTAATCACTATAAGGTCACGGGGGCTGAAATTGATTCCTGTAAATAATCTCTCTTTTAGCAAACCGGTATTGAACAATCTCTTTTTCTCATCTGAGCTTCTGAATTATATGCTAATTAGTTCCACTTAGGAAAACTAATTTCTCAATATAGTCTTTCCATAGTAATACGTTTCGATGAAATGAGCTCTAAAATTTAGATAAGAATTCTTGTAAGAGTGAAAGAGGGACAGACCGCAAGAAATGGCAGCAAATTGAAGATGACATATAACATAACATTTTATTAAATTATTGGGGCTGCATATAATTTTTGTACCTTTTCCCAGAAAGGTGCAAAATCTCTGAAATCTTTCGTTCTCTCCTATTCTCTCTCTCTATCGGTCTGAATCAATAAATAAAATGCAGAATGAAGAACTGGGCTGCAGGACTCGACTTTATTCATTAACATTTTGGGGAAGTATGCATGTATGTCTGTATTTATGTACTGGATTTATTTATTAAATGTTTTAAATTTGTAGAGATTCGATATAAAACCATTATATTGCTTTATCACCTGATTCTCCACCAGCTGTGCCTTGCTTCTGACAGAGGACTTCTTCCACTGTACCGCGGTACAGGGACACTATTTCAGTGTAAATACTATTTACAGCACACATAGACAGGCAGCTTGTACAGCAATGTCCTGCTTGCAATGTCAAAAAACTGAGCACAGAGTGCTGCAAATGAAGAATTTTAAGGCATTAAAACGTATGAAGTTAAATAAATGAGATGTGCTCATAATAGCAGGAAAACATTACCAAGTAGGACCCTCAATACCTTAGCAGCTTGGGAAATTAAATTAAAGCAACACTTTTTAAGACAAAATTTTCATGACTTGTACATTACATACATTGCTTTAAATAGCATGTGTTTATCGTACAGGATTACGAAGCGTAGATTTTTTTCACAGTTAATATGATAAAATTGTTCTATCATTCATGCCTCATTGTACCTTGGTATGTTATCAAAATAAGCTGTTTTCATGAAACAAACTCTAAATCTTAGATATGAGCAACTTAAATGTAGCTTGAATGTATTAAGTTTATCGAAGCATGTAGGACAAAAATTATTCACACTGGTATACACGTGTTTGCTACAGGCAGTCATGTGGTTTAGCTTACATATTTCATTCTGTGTATTTATATCAGAAATTTTCTAATTTGTTGGTTTAAAAAGTGAGTTTGAACCCAGACAGTAACATTAAACTGTCTTTCATTTGCAAACATTTTTAGAAATGAGTGCGTTACATTTAATACATAAGCATTTTCAGTGCTGACTGAGAGACAAGTACCACAAAGAGTGATGTGCACATCAGTGTGCGTGCATATATAAGTATACTACCATTATGTCGAGAATGTGTGTAACACCATAGAGGCGTGTGCGTAATGTAAAATATACAAATTTTTACATTTGTTCTCATGTAACAGCTACTGGCTTCTGTGGTTAAACACACAGATGACAGCAACATGTACGCCGGCCCTAGTGATGTGCAAACAGTAATGAATTACAAATCACCAGACTTTAATACCTTTTGGTTGAGAAAGTACATCACTCTGTGTGTGTGTGTGTGTGTGTGGTCAGCATTGTGGGCCTTGCTGCATGTGTGATGCTGAGCGTCAGTGCTCCTGTCCTTCCCGAACCATGTCAGAGATGAAATTAAAACAAATATAAAACAAACACATACATCAAGGTACTAACAGCCCTTTTGCAGTTTAATGAAATTCACAGCGTGAAAAAGACACTTTTGATCTGTAGCACCACTGTGTCGAAAGTCTGTGGCTTGAAAGCTGTGCATAAAGAGACAAACAGCTTTATATACATGTAGACAGACATAGAGAAATTAGAGACAGAAAGAAATTTCCCTGCCAATAAAACTGTTCCTTGAAAACTTATAAAATTAATTTTCATAAAATAGTGGTGTAATTAACATTAATTTTAATGGCTAAATCTGGGAATCCCAAAACTGGCACTCATTTATGTTCTCACCAATTCCCATTAAAATTAGAATTAGTAGTTACTGGGGGAAAATGTTATAAAATTGCATTTTCCTTCCATTAATTACTTTGGATTAATTAATAACTGCATGACTGTGCAGCAGCTCAACTTGGCTCTTTCAAAATTATTGCATATTTAATTCTTAAACACTTAAACAAAACATACATAATGTGGCCGGGTTGTGGGGCAGAGGCAGCCAGATTGGTACAATAGAAGCACTGGAGAGCAGATTTCACCAAACAAAAAGGCCTTTATTTCTCAACCGTAAAACCCACATCAGAAATGGACCCCTTCTGTAGGACAAACAAGGAAGAACTGAAACAGGTACAAAACAAGCAGAGAGAGAGCGAGACAGAGAGAGGGATGGGCCTGGGCCCATTTTAGGGAGCTCTCCTGTTCCATTCCAAAACTCCCCAGTATGTCTCCCTCAGTCCTCAGACCAGCTGGTTTAAATGTGTTGGCAAATTTCATTTCAAGTGGTAGCAGCTGGTCATCATTTTTCTATTCTGGGCAGTGGGGTAATGTCTGGCTGTTCAACTCCGCCTTCTGCTATGGCTGTGCCGCCCAACCACTCAAAAGTCATATTGTGAAGGCAGTGAGGGGGGACTCTGTAGTTTAGTTCTCTTGTGGTTCTTTTCACTAATCCACTTTGTACAGTTCATTTAGTTTCCTAGTTGTGTAATGTTTTCACCAGTGTTTATTCCAAGTTTGCCCAGCTGTGCATTATGGGCTGTCTGTGGGCAACACAGGATGGTAGTTGTATAGTGGGGAGTGATGTACATGAGGTTTATTTGTGTTTTGTGTTGGTACCTGTAGAGCCTATTATGTCTTGTGCAGTACAACATTTCAGACATGGAGAAAGGCTTGAGGGAATCGGTTTCCAATAAAGGAGCAATGTTCCATTGACTCTCCCTGGCATGTGTCACTTGACAGCTGTCCTTGCAGGATGAAACATTTTATTTCTAGTGTTTTATTAGTTTAGCTCAGCTATCCAGAAGACAAACTTGAGGATCGCATTGACAGCTCTGATGGCAAGGAAGATAGCTCGTATGAAAGAGGATGTTTTGAAAAACACCAACTGCCTTCGATGGAGGAACCCTGGGGACTACAGGTACCTTCTGGGGTGGGTTTCCTTTCTCGGGGATTCCTAAACTTTGCTTTGGAAATGATAAGGTGTGATCAGCAAAGTGGGAAACTGCATTTCTGATGACGAGGGGCACACTAAAGAAATTCAGAAAGTACACTCGAAACTTTGTTATGTTTCGCTATAGAGTGACTTCGAGGTTTACAAATAGGAAAATACAGAGCATTGACTATGTATGTAGGGGAACCCCAATTACAACAGACTGGATGCTTAAATTTTGATGTTCTTCTGCATCCAGACCCTGTAGGGCTGGACGGATTTTTTGACCCCTTCTCACCATCCGGGACAAGCTACCTGTTTTATCAAGGACAGCCCCTTTCCTGAAATGTTGGAAATCTTGTGAAACAGTCCACCTGGCCAGTATCCTTGCAGACCTTTGCCGCTATATTCAGTTGAGAGTAGGTCATCTCTCTGGCGGCTCCCACAACAGAGGGTCCATCAAATGAGGCAGCTTTGGCAGGGCAGAGCAGGAAGAGAACACTGGTGAGTGCTGCAAGGGGACAGAGAGGAGCTGTGGTGAGGGCTGAGGTCAGGACTAGTTTAATGAGTGGGAAAGCTGAGCAGCACAGCTATTGTGTTCCAAGCAAAGTGGACATTGTTGCCCCTGCTCTTGTGGACAATGTGAACGTGATCAGGAGGAAGAAGAAACAAAGCAACCGGGGCAGTGTTTTTACTGATACTACAAGATACTATAGCCAAAAAAGTCTCCTCCAGCTGGCTTGGAGATCATAGGTGGGATAGTTGGGGAAACATGACCACCTTCCCCCAGACCTAGAGTTCCTAAGATAGTTATTCATTGTCAGACTAGGCATCTGGGAAGAAGAGGACTTAACTAATTTATTTTTTAGAGCTTTTTTTAAATGTTTCTTTACAATGATTCCATTCAAATGCAATATGCTTTTATAGCACAAAAACAATCCTTTATTAAATTCCAAGAAAATGTTAGAACACTGCAAGTAAACATCTCAGCTACAACAAACTTGGGCTAAGAGTACCATTTAGGGGTCATTATTATCGAGATTTTAATAGGTGAAACTTGCAAAAAAGAGGTAATGGAGGTTGAGAACCTAACATATCATGTCAAACTATGACTATAAAGTGGACTACATGCTGGCTCTGATGGGGCACATCTAAGCTGGTACGATGCATTGATAATTCAAATTCAGTCCCCGAAAAAGCTTAGAAATGTATAGTTTGATGCACCAAATTGTGCTTAAGCTGTAGAACGACTGAACACTGACGGTTTACTGTGATGAAATGGACAGAAAATTCAAAGGTTGTGCTGCAAATTTCCGAACCAGTTTTTAATGTAAAACAAAATTATTTAACAAAATATGCACCGGTATGAATAATGATGTAAATAAATTAAAAAAAAACCCTGTATGCATCATTTAGTTTAAAGTAACTGCTCTGGGACGGTTATAAAGGTTCATTAAGAGTTAGTGCAAAAGATACATGAAATAAGATAAAAGAAAAGATCAAAATCACCATACCTCTAGCACAGCGGGTTAAGAATTCAATTCCCTATGTATAATCTCACGTACCTACAAGGGGTTTATTTAACTTGTATAAGTAATGACCTTGTGTGTATATGTCAGTAACTTTGAGGATCATTGCCTTGTTATGTGTCCGGAGGGAGAATTACACAATCTCCATTTAAAAGAGAATGTGTCCCATGACACTGCTGCTGAATTAATAGAAGGTTTTTGTCTGTGAGTGTCACACTGCTGCATAGACTCCACTGAATTAGTTTAAAAAAGACATTCCTCTGATGTGGTTCTAACTCAAGTGTGTCTTGCTTGTTTCTCAATATACCCCCTCTTTTTGCCGACTGGCAGCATGGCTGCTTAGAAGATAATATGCAATGTCTTCTCCAAACCACTATTTCTGTTAACTTGTTTGTTTGTTAATGATAACCAGTTGCTGCCAAAATTGTTGGGCTGTTACAGAAGGGGGGGGGGGGTGGCAGTATTGCACCACATTGTTTGTTTCTGCTTCATTGTCTTATTTCTCAGTTCATTAAACACTGTTGCCATTCTTTACCCGGTGCATCGGGGGCCAATTTATGTATAATGGATACGCTGTCGGCCTTTCTCCCAAGAGTGAATATGGACCATTACAATGTTGAATGCGGAGCATCTACTGTAAGTACGGCCTAAAACCATTGTCCTTGCTCCCAAGGTCACTTATTATTGACATTTTTATTAGCGGCGGTCTCCAGGGGTACTTACTTACTTACTGCATACAGGACAGGAAATATAGTACATGAACACAAATATACGTGACATCAAATCGACAGTGATTCTTCAAAAAAAAAAAAAAGATTTTATTAAAATGCTGGAGACAAAGCGCAACTGCTGTCTTGTGGAACAGGGAAGCCACCGGCCCCTGCATTAAATTTTATATTTTAAAGCACATTAACTTAACCGAAGGGCAGTATTGTTGCACAAAAAAGGTAGTGCAGCTGCTTCACAGAGTCTGGGCTGTTTGGGCGTAGATTCAACCCCAGCTCCATATGTGTGTAGTGTGGTGTGGGTTTCCTACTGGGGCTCTGTGTTTCAGGTTAATTGGTGGGCTGTAAGTTGTCACCCTGTAAATGTAGCTCGCCTGCAACGTACTGGGATCTTGTCCCAAGTCTGCCCTCCTACCCCAGTGCCCGGTGGAATCGTCTCCAGACACACTTGACCTGACAAGGACGAGTGATCATTGCGACTCTACATGTGGGAACCTACATGAGTGTTTACAGAGATAATTGGGGACCTTTTGTCAAAAGATCACTTGAAAGAAATACAAAACATCAGCAATTGTGCATAAATCTAAGGTTCACACCTTTGAAACAATCCTGAGATAAAAACAAAAGTCTGGCCATAGAGTATGTAGAGGTAACGTATATGGGATACGATGTCAGCTTGAAAGTTACCTGGGGAAAAAAGAGATGAAAAAGTCAATAAAGATCAATTAACAGGAATTCCAGAACATCTCTGAACGGCCAGCTGTTGGGGGAGGACGTTAGTACCCTGAACTTGGCACAGAACTAAGTCGAAAAAGCCTCAAAGGATGTGACCCGATGCACAGAGTAAAGCGATCACACAACCTATCACTGAACAATGCCAAGAGGCACACAAACATCTGTTGCCTCCTTGTGTTGACTTATTTATGGCATTCCGAGCGGTGTGTGTCCGTGTGAGATTATCGGAACCAAAGTTGGAACATTCTTGGACCCACAATGCAGGGGATCGGCGAACAACCGAACACAAGCATTATTATTCCAGTGGTTGTGTTCAGTCCATACAGCAGCCTTCATAAACACCTGAGGTGTCACCGTTATTTATTTATTTGTTTAAATTAAACGTCTCCCAAATGGAATTAAGCAACAATAGACACGGTCCTCCAATTTGCATAATTTAATGCTATGCTTATGAGCCAGCATGGTGCAGTTTAAATAGAAATTATGGTGATGGAGATTCAAGACTCTAGAGCTCTCATGAGGGGCTCCGCAAGATACCTTAGCTTGCGCCGACCAGGCAATGTATATCTCAACTGGATCTAAGTATACTTCTAATAAAGTGCTTAAATAATAGATTACAGTTTCTCATTTAGATGCTCAATTTAAATACTTCTTTTGAGGCATTTGGGGGCAGTTTTGGATGTAGAGTGTGGATACAGATTGCACATGAGCCCTCTGCGCTTTATTGCGGCATCTTACTGTGTCACTCTGTGGGGATACAATGCTCTACACCATGATGTGCAAATCCCATGAAAAATGCATCAGGCCAGTTGTACACCACAATCCTAGAATGGAGATGGCATCTCAAGGGCCCTGCGGAGAGGCCCCCGCAGTGCAGGAGAAACCAGAACGCAGAGCTTCACAGCAACAGTACCACAAAGGAATGACATAGATGAATCCCATGCGGGTATTCCACAAAGGAGGTGCTATTTCCAGAAGGATCCGCAGGGTTAACAGGCGCATTTAGATGTGTTAGCACTTGCATATTCAACCCGCATATTTGCAGCGAATCCCCATTTGCTGCCTAAGGACTAGATACTTATAGGATGCTGGTGCGATTTCCTCCGCATGGAACAATATGTGAAAATAAAAAAAGGGACAAACTAATTATTTATCGTTTTTTTTTGGCCGGTCAAATCAATTTGTTGGACGGTGCTCAGTCATGAAATCCCCGCACTGTGTGACTCTGAGGCCCTTCTTCAAAAACATCTCACATGCTGGGAGACTACTTTTTTACATCACATTATGAGTTTTTGCTTTTGTAGTGACAGTAAAGAAATAAACAAATGAAGTAAATAATAATGGAAAAAAAAAAAAAACAAGTGTCACAGAATTCAAAGTTAAAGCTGAACCCCACTGTGACTCAATTGAATCATGTCCTGAAGGGAAACATTCATATTTATAACCTAGTAGTTATAAAACAAACACCCTAAACACTACGCCATCTGTTGTCCTCTGTGTATATCTATACTTTTTAGTTGGCTGAGGTCAAAGCATCTTGCATATGCATGAAATGTTGCGGAAGTCATCCATATAAATGGTATTCAAGGAAAAAAAAAAAAAAGCTTTTTTTTCTTGCCCAAAATTTGATATGCAAGATTCTTGTGTATATATTAATATGCAACGCTAGATTTAAAAATGTTTTGTTTTCCCCCTAAGGAGCAGCCATCTTCTTTTCTACTTTCCCTTTTGTCGTTTTTGTTAAAACAGATTTGTCAAGGGAAAGCGGATGCTGTGGCAGCGAACACAGACCTGTCAATGGCAGGGTCTCAGCGGCCTCTATTCCCCGCTCCTCAATTGTTTATAGCTACTGATCCTGGAGCAAAGTTCCTTTAACCTTTTGTTGACCGCAGGCCTGTTTTGATTTTTTGTAGTAAGTGTATGAATTCTGTGGGTCAAAAATATGGCCTTAATTATACACTCTCAACAGCTGCAATTACAATAAAAATGTATTTATTAGGCAAAACATTTTATTGAGGTTATGTAGTTACACTCTGATGGACTGGCATCCCATCTGTGGTGTAGTTACCTAACCTGGATGGATGAATGGCTGGATGGATGGAGTCACACTGCAGTTTTACAGTTGAGGTGCTCCTTAACATAGCAGAGATAACTTATTTTGTCATTTTGCTCTACTCTGCCTTTGTTTCACTTGCTTTTGCCATTTAGCTCGCTGTAAAGAGCTGCATTTTCACTTCGACTACCTGATGCCACCACCCACCACCACCAGGTAAATGGCAGATTGCCTTTAAAGGAACTATAAAGCATCAGAACTGCCCAGGACAGGGCTGTGTCCACAATGTAAAGGATCATTGAGATGCAACCCACTCGCAGAACCCAGCCTTCGATTCATGCGGTTTCACGCTGCATCTGCTTTATTCGGGACAGTGCAAAGACCCAATGATGTACCGAGACGTCATTAAAATTGCTCGTCTTCCCACGGCCAGGGTTGTGTCACGCATGTTAGTCATGGCAGTTAGACAAAGGGACTTTGGTCTGGATTCTGAAAGTCACTTTCTTCTCTCTCACATTCCCCCAGTACCTCTCCTTGAGAGATGTATAAGTAAAATGGGTGACATTGGGGATTCAGAGGTCAGAAGACACGGTCCGTGTTCCAGCTAGGTTCAATTCTCTTTTAGTTTGCTTTACTTTGAAAAAAAGTTAAATAAGTCAACAGAGTCTGTAGAAAAATGAAAATGAATGAGACATATGTATCACACTGCTTTATATCATTTAACTATCTTCTGGGAAAAATGAAGAAAGGGTTTAATGACATGGTGGTCTGTGCTGACCATGGAAGGTTACACAAGTATAAAGAAACTCCTCATGTACAGGAGCTGAAGAAGATAACAGCATCATTCCCATTGCATTAAATTGGTGCATATTGCTTTTTGAGGAGGGCAGCGAAGCGCACGCCCAAAGTGTGATCAAATACTGAAGTTCATATACGGAGCCAAGAATAGGGATTAACACGAAAATTTTACTTTTGCAGTTAAGAGGTTTCTGTTCATTAGGACAGAACTTGAGCTCCTTTCACCTCAGTCTATCCCATAAAACAGGGCCTGAAGTTGCATACTGAACAAAAAAAAAAAAAAATCTTCCTAAAATTTAGGATGGCTTTAGGATTACTTTGTGTGGGATCGAGAAGGATCGGGGGCTGTCTTCATGTAACCGCCTAAAACAGCAGCACCTGCACGAGCTCATTTCTTTCGTAAAAGCAAAGAAATTCATTTAGGAATCACCACCCAAAGGATCCACATTATTAAGGTTAACACGGGGGAAAAAGCGGACTCGACGATCGGACCAAGGTCAACGAAAGAGGGCAATGCTAATACTCACCCTGGAGATCGGTGGTTTATCCTGTTTGTATTCACACTCTCCGGCGTAGTCATTTATGTTGCTTGACCATGCGCAGCGTCGGCATACACACCATTTTGAAAACAGACCTTAAAATACGATGAGAAGACAATAATTATAATATTTGAAAACAGAACAAAAACACGTCAAAGTGTTTCGGCTTTCACTTGTACTTCTTTTCCTCGATACCCATTAATTAAAGGCTGGAAACAAAAGCTTTTCTGGGTATATCATCCCAGCAAACAATATTGTGGTCTTGTTTCCCAGTCCATCGGGGGGTGTAATAAGCCATCTCGGATGGTAGCTTTGACATAACGGGTGAAAAAGCGTATCTGTAACATAAAACTAATGGGATCTGTCAGTAAACCAATGGGTTGAGCACAAATATTATGACAGTAAAGTGTTACCCAGTGCTTCTCACTGCCCTGGTATTGCCTGCAAAAATTGCTCTGCTCCTTTGGTTAGATGTGAAACCTCCATGTATGGAGACTGTTTCTTAATCTCTTTCATGCTAGAAGAAGAATAAGACTTATTGTTGTTTAAACTTCATTTAACCGTTAAATTTTGTTTGGGGAAGGAAGTCGAGTTTAAACTGGGCAGTTTTCAATTTGAACTGAGAAACTACTCTTTTCAGTACCCACACTTACTGCCTTTATCGGGGTTAAACCGATTATGTTGTCATTTGAACTTGTCCATTTGCAACCTGCGCTAATTTTAAAAAGCATGCAAACCGATCTTGAACTCCACAAATTTGGTTCAGTTATCTAAAAATACTAAACAATACTAAATGCTTTGCTATTTTTTTCTGCAGTTCATTTCGACACTTTCATTCCTGATAATCCGATTGAATTCATTGTGTCTGGAGAGAATGGAGCACAGTGGTGGTATCTCACTGTTCCTTGGCAATGGATCAAGATGTGGGTTTGAAAACAAGTCAGTCTGAGGAGTTTGCATGTTTTAGCATGTTCTGCGTGGGTTTCTTCGCCTGCTGCAATTTCCTCCATGTGTTTCACATAAAATGCTGGCTCTAAATTGACTGTAATGTGTATATATATAATGTGTGAGTGGATGGATGTGTGATAATACTGTACATCTGTGCAAAGACTGTAAAGCGTGCATTTGACATGCTGAATGTGGACCTGATGTGTGTTGCATTACAAAAAAAAAAAAAAAACAGAAAAAAAACTTTCTCTGAGTGAAGTATCACTTCCTTGAACTCAAAGGAGAAAATGTTTTTAAGCATTTTTTTAAAGCAATTGGAAATATCAAAGGCACTGGAAAACATCTTTAGGCTTCAACTTTCTGATCTTCTGAAGATCTAACCAAAAGCACTGACAGATGTAGACATCTTGTAAATCTAAGCTGATGTTATTACAGTGGCTGGAGCTTTTACTTTTGCAATACCCTTTTCTTAACCCTCTTTTGGAATTGCTATGGTGGCTCTGTGAGTAGTGCTGCTGCCGCACAGTGCCTGAGGTGTTTGGGGTGTAGACTCAAACACAGCTCAGTCTGTATGGAGTTTGTATGTTCTCCCTGTGTCTGTGTGGGTTTCCTTCCACAGTCCAATGATGTGTTCCAGGTTACATTGTCAGTGTAAACCGTCTACAGTGTGTGTGAAGATGTGGTCACCCTGCAATGGAGTCTTAGTGTCCAATCCAGGGTGTAGTTCCAAAGCCTGTGGAATTGTTATTCTAGGAGAATCTCTCGACCGCTGTGACCTTGACCAAGAATAAGCTGCCGAAAGTGATGGATGGATTTTCTTCTTTTCTTTCAAAAAGTTGAAAGCTAAAATATTCTGGAATGCTTAATTGATCAGATGATTTTCCTTGTTTTTTTGTCATACACTGTTTAACATATCATGGCTCACATCACACTAAATGCATTAAAACAACAAGTAACAAATAAGATCTGGGCTATCCTAAAGAAAAGCCAAGAAGACAGAAAGATAGAACAAGAGGGAAAGATATGGAGAAAAAGACTTAACTTAATCCAGAGTTTCTTAATTAATCTTTGCCTTCTGTTTAGATCCTCTTTGTGTGTATTTACAGGTGGCAGAACATACCGATCCGGTTTTTCCTTTTAATCTGCATGTAACTGTATTCAGACTCTTTATCTCCAGCTATTTCAAAATTTCCACACAGATGTAACATTCTAATGTTGGCCACGCAGGATTTGTCTGTTCATTTACCTCTGTCTGGTGGAATAGGACCTTTGAAGAAAAGGCATCTCCTCTAGAACTTGTGCCATACCATGCAGCAAGTCCTTGAGGTCTTTGAGCCGTGTATCTTGGCTATGTTCTTTTCTCAAAAGCAATACCTAAGTTCTTATGTCCAATTGAGCTGCTCCATGTCTGTGGTTGTCAGAGAAAATGAGGATAAACCTGATTTTGAAACAAACACGGATCTCTTGGACTTGTACCAAAAAGACTAAAACCTAAGAAATGCAATGTAAATAAACAGTAAACGAAACAGCATTGAGTTTCCATGCAGCCTACCTTGCGTTATCTGAGCAATATCTAGAATAATGAAATTTGAATTATATTTTCCTATCTGGGATCCCCTTAGGGGCCTGTATGTCTCTGGTAAGCATATTCAATGAACTCTGCTCCTTTGAGGTCAGCATCTGAAAGCATCGTATTGCAAACCTGCAAACCTATCATTATGTTATTAGATTAAATGCCGTGCAAAATTACAGCAGCATTCTGAATTCGGAAAGCATCACTATTTCAGTCACTGTCGCAGGGTAAATTGTACAGTTTATGACTGATGTTATAGCCAATATGACAACCGTTATCAATTCATAAAAAAAATTCATTTTCACTGACCAGCTAACCAGTGATCTGGAGCCAATCCCAGGAAGGATGAGGAGGGGTTACTGCCTCATCAAGTCAACAACTGGACCTTCATGCCCACAGCCAGTTCCGATGGCCAGTTTTCATGGTAATATAATATATTGCGCATTTAAGTGTCATTCCAAGCTGGATGTGCTACACAGTTCTGTCACTGAAATCACTTCAGAGAGCATAATGGCTGTAGCTGCAGTTTGGAACAAAGGTGTATGTGCCAGTTATACCATGTCAGTAATTATTCTCATATGCCATGACATTGGTCTTCATGACAATGTGACCCAGCCCACCGGGCTGCAAGAAGCAAATAATGAAAACAAGAAAAAAACACAAAAACAGTCCTGTTGTGGTGCAAACAAAATAAACCAAATTTGGAAATGTGACAATTTGCAGCAAGTCCAAACAGAATTGTCGTATACGGGGTGTGGTTCCACAGTGAACCCGGCGTGATTCAGGCTTCAGACGTTGACAATGAACGGGTGGACAGACCAAGGGTGAAAATTTACAAGGGATCACTCAGTCAAACAATCGATAAATGGCTATATATATAAAAAAATTGTTTTAGTAATGACTTAAAGTGACTCAGTTTTCCTTTAATTAATTCCTAAATTATTCCTAGACACAGCCTTTATAATGACACGGTGAGGAAACTTTACCACAGGAGGCTCATATTTAAATGTTTATGTGTATGCTTACAACTTCTACGACAGATTGCCCTCGGCTGCCCTTGTCGATACTCCTCCCGTGTTGGGAAGGGTTCAATAACTTAAAGTTTCACTTTACTGTTTAATTAAATTAGCTAGTTTTCTTACTCCGGAGGCATCTAGTTCATCACTGTTGCACTGGTTGAGCAACACATTTTTGCGCTTCAGTTATTTTTTAGTGCTTTATTCAGTTCCTTATTACAGTTTCTTTTTTATCATCTGCAGGCTCTGCTTTCAGCCAAGGTTGTTCCTTCTCAAGGTTTTCAGGTGACAGCCAAAGAGACAGTCACTAACAAGTTCCTCCGCAATGACCTTGGGTTTCTTTTTGGAGGACTTTGCTGAACAATGACATTATTTTATCGACTTGTGGTTGACATACTAAGTTGTGCAATTGATGATGTAACCAACGGAAGGTTAATTGGATTCAGCTGAATGAAATACTGCAACTCGACTCAATAAATGTCTACAGTAATGTGAGATTTTTGTCCTTTATTTCCATATCTTATCCTGTAGTATCATTTCGATGTCTAATTCATATAAAGACAAGGGAACTAATCAAATTCTTCCATTGACTCCAGGAGTCACTTTGGCTTAATACACTCCTCTACACGTACAAACCCTTGCTGTGTTAACATGGGATTCGGGGAAATGATCGATGACTTCCCTTGGCTTTCTGTGTCTTTCAGGATAAATTTTAGAATGGCTACTACCCACCCGTGGTTTCCTCGAAGGTTGTGTCATGCACATCTTGATATTCTGCCTAGTGTTTGCTAGCTTCCTGCTTGTGAATTGTCCTTCAAGTGACAGTTCATTGGACATTGCTGGACACAAGTTCCCATGAGCCATTTGCACCAGCTGGAGCCTGCTTCAGTGATATTTTTGATCATTCATTACGGTTTTTTCTGCTCCCCAGAATGTGTCCGATCAGCAAAAACTGTCATTGAGCTAATTTCTTTCTACTCTGACACACAGCTCACATGAGTATGAGACACGCAGTACATACCCATAAGTACACGGATGTCTGTATTATTGTCAAATATGTTATTTTTATTTGTAGACTCCTTTACCTCCACCGTTATTCAATGTGTAGCAGTTTCTCATTTATAATTGAAAAATCTCACATCGTAGAGTCTGAAAGACTGCCAAAACTTTTGATAAGTTACCGCCATAGTCACCTCACCATGTCCTTCCAGAACATCATACATTTTGCAAGAGCAAAAAAAAATAAAATAAATGTTTTATATGTACTTCCACAAATGATTATTTTGGAGGGACAGAGCCAGCGTGTAAGGAGCTGAAAGTAAATAGGAAATTCCCAAAGCCTCACAATGCCTATATTTTTTCTTTCAGTGCCAAATTTGAGAAAAAATAGGATGCCAAAATTATACAGAACATAGTTTTATTGCCGCCCCAAGACCTCTTTGCCTGCATGGCAATTTATAGACATGTCCGTGCTAAAACAATCATTCATCTCTACTACTGTGCTACAAGCTATCATAATATATTCAAGCAAATTCAAACTTAGACAAATACATCTATTGAACCAAGCATATCAGCCATTCATGGGTGTCCTTGACTTCAACCTGGTTTGAGGTACTTATGTTCATCTGAGATGGATAAACAGTACCCAACGAAACGCTCTCCTTTTTTATCTTCATTTTTCTGTTTTGAAACACAGAAAGCATCATATAAAAATAGTATGACTCAAGTTAATGAAAAAGGCCTTTGCATAAAATCATTTGTTTTAAACCACTCACTACTGCATCAGTATTTTCTATGTATGTGAAATACTGTGGTTCGCAAGCAGTGATACCCCAAACATTACAAAGATGCCAGCTGTGGTAAAAGGGTTTGTCATTGAAGCGAATAAATGTGAAACTTTTATTGAAAATAAAAGGGTCAAATTCAAAGTGCATGCTTATAAATAACACAAAAGTGAAATAATGAAAGAGAGTATTAAATCAGGCAAACCTCAGTTGGAACATTTCAATCTTGACCATAAAGTCTGTGAGGTGCAGCACTTTAAAATGCTTAATAGGTGATTTTTTTTTTTTGTTACATTAACTGGAAACCTTTGACATAACAGTGCATAATTCTTTATAAATCTGTCTGCAAAGAGTCACACAGTTATTGATGAGCCTTAAATTCCAAACAAGGCCCTGATCTCAGCTGTTACAGAGTTAGTTGGAGAGGCTAACAAAATGTGATGCTTAAATATCCACCAAAGCAGTAATTTTGAGGTTTGTATGTAAGTTGGGATAAGTGTTGAATTATAATGTCTGTAGTGCTGTAATTTATTTATTACCTTATCTATCTATCTATCTATCTATCTATCTATCTATCTATCTATCTATCTATCTATCTATCTATCTATCGTAATTGACTGCTTTGTATTAGTCTATGTATCGGCTTTTTCCTAGATTATATGATAAACATGTGACGCATGTTAGAATGGTTTTACATTGCTTGAGAACAAGCTATATGTGAAATGAGGAAAATGTCAGTTTTTTCTAGAATTAATAGAATTTCTTGGCTTTGTTTTTGGATCACAAGGTGTTCAAATGGAAAGTGTCTGCCAGGACATCCCTGGCCACAATACAAGTCGGTAAAAGACATGCAGAGATTTTTGGGTTTCACCAGCTTCTACAGGTGTTCCATAAGGGGTTTCAGTAGTATAGCAGTTCCCTTGTCAGGGCTTATATGTGGGGCTCCCAAGCATTTTAACTAGACCCCTGAAGCTCTAAGTGGTGTTGTAGAGCTGATGAAACGTTTTACAACTGCTCCCTTTTACAACACCCTGATCCAACTACCTTTTGTGGTTGAGGTTGATGCCTTTGAGGTAAGTGTAGGGGCTGTTTTATCTCAGCATCAGTAAAAAAACCCAAAAATTGTATCTTTGTGCGTACGGCCCACATAAATTATCCCCTGTAGAAATGAATTATGACATAGGGTACAGGGAGCTGTTGGCCATTAAACTAACCCGTCAAGAATGTCGACACTGGTTGGAGGGCACTGCTCACCCTTTCTTAGTTCATACCAATCACAGGAACTTAGAATATCTTCAACAAACAGACTAAACTAAACTCCAGATAAACATGCTGGGTGTTGCTTTTTACCTGGTTCTGATTCATGGTCACTTTCAGTCCAAGAATGGGAAACTAGATGCTCTTTTATGGTTATATGATCCCTCTTGTCATAGTCCCAGGTAGAGTCCATTTTGTCTGCTATGTGCTTCATAGCTCAAATTTAGTGGACTCTCATGGATGACCTCAGACTCAGGACCAACAGACAAACCCATGGAAAAAGACTATGTCCCAGTACTGGTAAGGCCCCAGCTTCTTTAATGGGCCCATGAGTCCACCACTACAGGACATCCAGGTGTGAGTAAAACTGAAAAGTTGGGATGGCCGACCATGAGATAGGATATCAGAGACTTTATGTTAACCTCTGTCACCTCAAGAGATTTAATGCCACCTGAGGAGTTACTGCTCACAGAAGCAATCTGATGAAGCAGGTTGATTCCTTAGGCCTAGTATGCCCAGAATTCCTTGGTCCACTCATCCACCGACCTAACCCCTTTTCCTTGTATTTTAGGCTACTAGTCTGCTTTATTTCCATGGACCACAGAATCTAGTGAAGTACCCATTGTGGATGAACGGTAAAAGCGAATGGGAACGTGCGAACGTGCACAATTACCTGCAGAGCATGCTAGGGGCCCAAAAGCAATAGGCAGAGATCAGAAGAGAGATAATTTTATAACAACCATGACAAAGGCTATAGCTGTCCGCCCATAACATCGGGCTGAGACTCCCCTCCAAAAAGCTTAGAACTAAATACATAAGACTTTTCAAGATCTCAAAAAAGTAAATCCAGTCACTTATCGACTACAGCTGCCCTCACATTGTCACATCTGCTTTGCAATTCATGTATTTTTGCTGAAGGCTTGCTGCACTGCTGTTTTGCAGAATCAAGGTCAGATAAGCCCTCCACCTCCTATAGATGTTGAGGGTTCCCCTGCCTACGCTGTCCAAATTCTTCTGGACTCTAAACAGTGAAAAGAATAGTTGTACTAGGAAACTGGAAAGGTTATGGTCCAGAAGAACAGTGCTGGGTTCCTTCCTGTCGCATCCTGGATCTTGCATTCATTGAGGAGTTCAACCAACACATACAGATCAACCAGCCCCTCACTAAAGGGGCTGTCTTCCATCGGCTGTTGGGCAAAACACTCAGAGCATTTTTGGTCCCAGTAGGAACACTACAGAAACGTTTATGTGGCAAAACATTTCACACAAAATCTTCCACTAAAATACCAATCAAGGAGTCCATCCAAGGGATGGGAGGATACTGTCACAACCCCTCAGGACAGCTCCCAAGCTGACCAGCAGGCACCTTTGTATGCCTGACAACCTCAGAGCACCTGTTAATAATGGAATTTATTAAAATAAATGTTTAAATAGAACACATGTGACCATGAATGTTGCTGAATCTCAACAGTGCCTGTCTATCTTGAGTTTGGTCTGCTCAAGTTGTCCTGCATCTAGTTTTAGCCCCATGCTGTCATGTCTAGCTGATCCCACATATTGCCCCCATTTCTTTGTTTCAGCGTTCCCCGTTCTCCACGTTCCTGTGTCTCCAGTCATTGTAATCCCAGGTCCTCTGTTTGTCACTATGCTCTAGTGCTCCAGTTATCATGTTGTCGAGTCTCAAGCTCACCAGTCTTCGTTACATCTGTTTGTTCTTAGCTTTACCTATTCACTGTACATATAGCTCTCGCACTTGAACTCACATTTACCCATAGTGACAATTCATCGTTCGTCATATACCTTGGTATTGTCTGCGTAAATCTATTTGATTCTATTATTGCTTTAAGTGCAATATTACTGACAACCCAACATGATAACCGTGTGCTATGATATTCAACATTGGATAGCTTTGTTTCCTGAAATGCATTTTTAATTCTATTTGGGCTATTCGATTAGCTTGCTGAGTTCACAGCTGTGTCTCTGTTTGTTTTCTATAGCCATCACATTTCCCCCGACTAGATTGCATTGTTCAGCGCTTTGAGAACAAGATAAAATAGTTAGGCATATTTATTGTAGGAGGCCTTTACTTTCAATGTGAGTTGAGGGAAAATAACCATAAAGAGTTCATAAAGACATTCACATCTCTATCTGCTACAGATTCACAAATATTACAGGCTTTTGCTTAAGCTCAAATGAATCTTAGTGCTGGTACTGTTTTTACTGTATAAGTATATAAATTGATAAAAAAGAATTGGGGGCCAGGTTTATTGCTCTGCCTTTCCTGTTCATAATCATCAGAATATTTGTCATTCATTATTATTCATGACTGGAGATGAACAGATGAAGCGTTAGGACCCGGTGCAACATTTTGGGAAGGTTGCTGTTTCATTTTGCAACTTCTGGGACCTGATCATCAGCCTATGCACTTCACAAATTGCATGCGCTTTACATACCCTGTGAGGTCAAGAGAAGACCCTTGTATATCGGACTAATAACACGTTTCTCTCACAGGTCCTCATGCATTGCACGTGTCCTTCATCGTTTTGCCTTGTAGCTACACTGCCAAACAGATGTAAAGCTTGTCCTTACCAACACATTGATTTAAACGGTTACAGTTCTAAGTTACGACTTTTCACAGGCGACATTTTACTGAATTGTACTAATGCAACACATCCAAAAGACCTAAATGAAGCACACATTCTAAATTACGCCTTGATCAACATCTAAACATTTTGCAGCAGTTTCATTTAGAATCATAGAATCATTTTCCATGTTCTACCAGAATCATCTAATCACAGCAGTTGGCTGTCCTCGATATCATCCTATATGATTATAATATATAATGCAAATAATATAATAATCCTACAATCCTATTTAATCCTATATGTACGTTTTTTTTCTTCTCAGGCTGAATAATAAATCTGTGTTTTTAAGTACTTCCACCTCTTTTTCCCAACTTCGCTGTCTGTCACCTCAGCACCGAATTCCTTTTGACAAACGACACGGCCACTGCAATCAGACATAAAACCCACGTCTGCTAGAATTGCATATTTTTGCATGCGAAGATTGAAATGTCACCATGTGTCTGGCGACAGCTAAATTGCGGGGATTCTCTAGATCCCCAGAGACAGACCTAACGAATGTCCAATGGCAGCATTTGCATTTATTGATATAAATATTTAAAAAAGAAAGGGAAAAAAAAAATCGGCAGCGGACAAATTGCCCACCGCTGTGCTCTCCACGCCCATGTGAGTCTTGTCCGCTCGCGATGGCGAGACACTTTCCGACTCTCTAAAATAACTTGGACATCATGTCACCGTAAAATATTTGAGTGTTTCCGAATCCATTCATCACTGGTGTCAGGCAGTCAGTCTTCTCGGCATGGAGGTGAGAGGTGGCCTACCGGGAGATGTGGAAATAAAATAAAAGGGAGACAGACCCTTCGTCAAACGCCGCGGGCCCAACGGTCATGTGGCTCAGGCGCCCTTCGTGAGCCTCGGTGGTGCTTATTACCTGGAGCAGCACCCCCAGCGCACCTCACCGCTGCCGCTAGAAGGGACCAAACGGGGAACCAGACGGCTGCACGACAGTCTGTATGCATATTTGTCAAGTGATGTAACTACAGTTAGGCAAATGTGCACATCCAACTGGAAGAAAGTGTAAAGACACATAGGCATGGAAAGTAATAATAGTACCAGGGACAAATTTACATGTGTGCTGAACAGTGGCATAGCAGCTAATGTTCACCAATACTGCCTTTGTGTTTGGATATAGGTTTAACTCCAGCTCTACATAGTATTTGTGTCTCTCCTCATGTCGGCCTGACTTTCCTCTGGGTGGTCTAGTTTCCCTACGAAATACGGGTTTCAGGTGAATAAGTGCCCTGTGTGTATCCGTGTGTGTGTGTGTGTGTGTGTGTGTGTGTGTGTGTGAGAGGGGGCTACACTGCTGTGCTGTATAAATGTGGGCATGACTAGCTTAGTATGTGATGTCCACCACTGTAAGTTTTCTGAGACAAAAGCATCAACCAAATACTAATTTATAATATGTCTTTCCATAAAGTGTATCAAGTATAAGAAACTTTCATCTGAAATTGTAAAAAAAAAAAAAAAGATCGCTGCAATTGCACTTTAGTCTTAAGAAAAAAAAAATCACTTATAGAGCCTTGAACACTCAGAAGTCACTGAAAACACTGTTTTATTATATTTGAAGTCAAACGGCAAAGACTGCATTTGTCATGTCTTCTGTAACAAATGGATATTCGTATATTGCAATCGGGCAAAATTTATGGCAACTTCCACAGTTGCAAGTGGGAAGATTGAAAGTGTTGCTGGACTCTGCTGGCAGACACATTTGGTTTATGGTTAAAGATGTTCTCAGGACACAGTATACCTGCTTATTCCTTATAAACCACTTCAATTATGTCTAAGTAAGCATAAAGGTGACACCTGTTCAGATGTTGTAACATTAGCATCATAATGGATATAAATCAGATTTTAGGCGTTTGTAGGCAAGCTGGCATTTGCTATTTGATGGCTCAAGAATAGGGGCATTTTTAAGGTAGGTGTTGTAATTACATAAATAGCCACCACCTTTTCAGACAGCAAACACATCCGTTGTGTGCGATTTGTTCATTAGCCTCCTACCTTGACACATTGGGTTCTTCTCACTGGCAGCGGGAGCAAAGTATGACTAATTGTGGATTCACCATCTCAGTAGGAAGTCTAACAAAAATGTACCTCCTGCATGGAAATGTCCATGTGATTTCACAGGTTGCATTTCATTCATCCATGTAATTGTGCTTCAGTGATTTATTTCATTTACTGATTCAATTGTTCATTCATTAGGGCCAGTGCCCCACCATTGGTATGCCCAGAGTAAATGCCCCCCACCTCCCATTGAGCTTTACTGAGTCCAACTTAGTTTGACATTAAAGTCTTTAACAGTCTAAGTATGTCTGGGAGAATCAGCGTCTGCTATGAATGACAGCAAACAGAGTGACTGCTGAGCAAAACACTCAGAGCTTTTGCCAAACTTGCAACATGAACGTTTTTGGTTCCCAGTAGGAACGCTGCAGAAGCGGTCTTGAGCAAAACATTTCACACAGAATCTTCCGGTAAAATACCCAGTGAATCAGCGAGTAAAATCGAAAATAGTCTTAGCAAATGTGTCAGCTAAGGAAAAAAAAAGAAAAGAAAAGTATTATAATTAAAATAACCGATTTGAGCTTTTCAATAGCTGCTGCAGGCCCAACCGACGACGGCTGCTCTTTTTTCTGCTAATCTTAACCTTCTTCCTTATGAAAGCCTTCAGTATATCGTGAATTCATTCGCTTCATCAAAACTTTTCCGTGACTCGATCCACCTTGCTACGGCACGCCTTGCACAATCGCTGTCTTTAAACAATCTAATGTGAAATTTTATCATAAATTATGAACAGTTTCACATGACACCCTGTCCGGCATCCTGCTACATTATGCGAGATGTCTGACTGAATTTTATGCCAAGGTACGACTAAAGGAACTTAATTCAATATGTATGTCTTCTGGACTGCATGTGACTCGTGAGTTTGAATTTGTACGACTGCAGTGTTTTGAATGAGAGCCATTTGTAGGTCATTTATCAAAAATAACCTGTTGCACTTAGAACTGACTTCAGTTTCTGTACCTCTTCACGCAAAGACTAGATAAGGTCCCAGTTTTGCTTGTTTGGTGAAATGTACAAACCTCGTGTGGTTTAGCTTCTCAGTACCTATTTTCCCTTTTAAATGAATAGTAATAATAAATACTTTTCATGTTAATTCATTTTCTGAGCAGGAATTTATATCAATATACATACAAAGCATGAAAAAACATGGAGGAAAATGTGCAAAACTTACTGTGTTAATGCTTAAATGTATCCATTTAATTCGTAGAGTTTTGAAACATTCTGTGTGATAATGATTTTATATATATATATATATAGAGGCTATTGATATACACCATAATGTAACTATTTAATTTGTTAATTTCTCCCATAAAATACAGCCTATTACTGTTTGAAATGACTACATTCAAATACTGGCTTTTAGAAAATGCCAGACGACTAAACATATAAAAAAAAATACATGGTGCAAAATGTCAATAACTCTGAAGGTTTACATATATAACAGGGATAGATATTTGCACCGTGTGGAAGAATTGCCAGTTCTTTGAAAGGCACATCAATAGAAGGGCAAGTGTTTGAAAGTCTTAACTGATACACAAGAAATGGAATAGCAATGTCTGTTTCCTTCCTTTGTCTTTCTTCTCTGCCAAACACTGATATCTGATATGTATAAAGTTCAGGAAACACCTCATTGCTGTCTGAGGGTTCAAGTCATACTGATCAATACCAGCAACAAAGACAGCGGCAAATTAATTTCCAATATAGACAAAAGCCCGTGATGAATGAATGAATGAATGAATGAATGAATGAAAACATTGTGGAAAAATGTGTGGGACTTTTTTGTGGTGGGCTGGTGTCCCATGGGGGGGATGTACCCTACATGTCACTTATTCCATTCTCTATAACCCTGCATTGTACAACTGGTTACAGATAATTCAGAAAGGACTGAATATGTTGTAGAAATGTACACAAATGAGAGGAATATGGGTTTGAATGTTAACATCAAAAATAAAAGCAAGCAGAATAATACTCCAGTGTGTTAGTCCTTGTTCATTCGTGGTGAAAGCTTAGCTGCATGACATAAATAAAGAGACAATGTGACGACTTGACAAATTGATAAACATCTCATAACATCATTTATGTAACTGGTGAATCAATCTTAATTTCAGTTCTTCTCCAATAACTTTTCCTCTCTAAAAGCTGACAGACAGATAGATAGATAGATAGATAGATAGATAGATAGAATAAAATATCATAATATAAATATAACAAATTAAAATTAAATTCTGACAGGACAGTAGTGACTTTGTAACACTAATATCTGGAATATTATCATTGCAGTCTTTTTAAATTGAATTTAAAGCATACACAAATGTATCTGAAAAAAAAATCCCCAACCACTTAAATGTGACAGCCAGAATGTGCTATGAACTGGCTCTTCATTTGCAAACAATAATTCAGATTGTACTGAATTGTCATCCCATTTTCTTCCCATTTATCAATTTGGCAACTTAAGTTGTTTTTTTTTCTTTTCTACAATAATATTTCCCAATGAAGTTGTTTATATTGATTGCTTTAGTACAATTATTATTTTAACATTGCCTTAGTATTAGTATTAGAATATTTTCTTTTAGAGAGTTCTATTCTTTTATTACTTAAGTTCTGCTGCACTTGGAAAATGGGCATGACTGCGATATTACATACTATAACATAATAACAACAATAATAAAAGTCACAGAAGAAAGGATTCATACGTAGTGTGACGAAGAACTGAGAACCACTTTACATTCAGTCACATAAGCACAGTTGTTTGCATTAACAGGTTACTCACGTTCCGAAGGTTTTAAAACAGTCTCCGTGTGTTACCCTTCCTGACAAATGTTTGAAGTGTTTATGAAAAGGGCACGTCCGTCAGTCAACTTGTTTTAGCCCGAATTTGACAGAATTTTAATGAAATGGTTTCAGTGATCCACTTTTTGTATTGTAAACATGATTAAAGATATTAGCAATAATAAATGCAAGTTTGTCAGGAAAAAAAAAATATGCACACACACACACACAGACACCCACACATTTGATACGACCACAACATAGACAGAGATGCCATAAGGTTGAAATGCATAATATACATTTTTATACTGATGTTTTGTATCAGACCTAAACTATTTTTAGTTTTTGCTTTATTAATTTTCTACTCAAGCCGATGCATGAGATGCAAATAGAAAACTGTACAAAAAAGTAGTAAAGCACCATCTTTGCATTGTTAAGGATCAAACGGATATTCAACCCTCTGCAGATCTTTCACTGGCAATATTACCAGTTCATGTGTTCCAATATTCCAGTTCCAACATGTCATTGTCTTTCCACTCAGAGCCATTCAGATCCACTCAGATCTTTCTAAAAGTCTTTGGGATGAGACTACATGAGTGTCCAACATGCTATCAGGTATGCCCTGACAATAAAACCGATAAAACCTCACTAGAATTAACGGCTTATTGTAATATAACTCTGGCATCTTCTCTGGTGTAGCAGAACATCAAAGAAGATCTGGAGAAATCTCTATTTCATGCCAAGCTCTGGGTATGTAATGACCTTAAATAATTTATTTTGAACAAATTAAAATGATAGGACAGGATAGGATAGTTTGTCCATAATGCTGTTGAACACAGTGCAAAGATGACATGAAATGCACATAAGACACAATTTTTCCTGTGAACTCCTATAACACTCCCTATTTAATTCTTACTACCTGCGTCAGTTTAAAAACATTTATTTTATAAACTTTTATCGACATATTTAACTGTTAATAAAACCGGAACGACCTGGTACACCTATATGTAACAGATTTTAAAGAACCTGCAAAATGGGCCTATGTACCAGTGAACTTACAGATTCCAACAGATTTTTGTTCCAGTCATGACCAAAATAGCCTTACTCTCTTGACTGTACTAATTTAACTACCTTTCTGAACTCATACTGGTGTGAGAAGAGCTGGAAAGTCTGCTTGAATCAGACCTCCAGGGCTAAAGCCAAAATATGACGTGCACCTATTCAGCAGGCTGTTCCCCAGTGTGATCTGGAACTTTCACCAAATTCAGGCAAGTAGCAGGTGCTTTTCAGCTAAAGTGCAAATTCTGACCTAAGAGAATCCCAGGAATTTTAAACGCAAAAGACACCTGAGATGAGCCGCCACGGCCGAGCACGAGCACATCACCTCAGTCAGACTCAGGTGCAGAGAATTAAAAGACTGTTTACTTTGGTTCTGTGAGGAGGAACCACACATGGAGACAGGAGGCTTGGAGGAGTCACTTTATGATAATCTCAAACATGTTTGATGCTGCCTTGTGTTTCTACTATTTATAAACAGAAGTTAAAAGTGTTACTCAGTTTTACAGGTCCCGGGTCAAACGTACACAGACAGGCCAGGCCTACGTGAGCTGTGGTAGATAAAACGGCTGCTTTAGGTTGTGCTGTAGTTAACAAGTCCTGTAAGGTTAATGTAGTACTACTGTCAGTACTAATACTTTAAATCCCTCACACACAAACAAAAAAGAAACTGGCTAAAGCCTACGTTGAAGCAACCTCTTTAGCTGGAAGAATCATAAAGACCTCTGACCTCCAGCGGTTTCCTTCTCCGGTCCGAGCCTATCGAGCGGTTATCGTGGCTTTGAATTGCCGCTCGAGGCAACAATTGATTCATTATCATTCCCTGTCCGCTTCCCTGAAGCAAATATGAAGCTAGGATAGTGTTATTTATTTATTGACTTTCAAGGTCACACCTGCAGAAGATGCAGAGCCAAATATAAAATGAAGGGATGATAAAGGTTCTAAGATGCGATTACCGATGCTCGTGTATAAGCAGAAACACTTACGCTGTTAATCCATGTTAACTGACTAAAGTTAATTAGCTGACTGTTTGTTTAACTGTTTATCGATCTCCTCACTTTGGAGCGGGGATTTGCAGCATCCTCACTGTGTCTCAGTTGCAAAGCCGTTCATCCCGTCTGGCCGTCTAAAAAAAAAAAAATCAACAGTATTGGGAAGGAATAACGTACAGCTGAGTTCCAAACTGTGGGAAAAATTTTATTTCGTCGTTTTAACATCAGGTTCGATTTTTCAAATCGGTTGCTAATGTCAACAGTTCCGTTTTCTCTGTTCAATTTTGTGTTAGGCACTTAAAGCAATGGAATGAGATTGCTATGCACATTTTTAAAAAAAATGATCAAGCGTACAAAAAAAGGTTCCGTTACGCTGGGTATGATAACCACCTGTGCAGGGTGCGTGGCCTTTGTACATGTGCCTCTGACAGGTTAAGCTAAATGTTTGTCCTTCTATTGTAAGTCCTGCCAAAAAAAGCACAAAAGCAGCATTCTGGTGCTGACTGCGATGTTCAAAGGGAAAAGAACAAAACATTCTACAGTAATTCCTCGGTATCCGAATCTAATTTTTCTTTTGAAACTGCATCATATCCCGGACTTTTTGGATAGCGAGGGCCTATTTCCTATTATTTTAGATAAGGACAAAAAACAACATAATAACCTCCCATTAGAAAACACCTATATAACTATAGGCTTGGAGGGGGGTGGGTCTGGGACGCCAGGCCTTACCGCTGAGCCATGCGGAGGTGTCGTGGGCCTAAGTCAGCGAAACACAGATGAAAGATGGCGCCTACTTGATGACCCCGGTGAAGAGTTTACAAGGTGGTGTGTTAGGGTGTATAGTGTGTTAGGGTTGGAGGGGAGTAGGTGGGCAGGCTGGTAGATGGGTAGGGGAGGGCTCTATGCTTCATCCCAGTGAGTAAGCGCAGGATATCTGTCAACTTATCCTGTATATTCGTAATTATCAACCCAGGACTTCAGCATGGTGAACACTGTGAACACCAGTCACCTCATTAAAAAAACACTTTATGTTGTCATTCATTTGTGTGGTGCAGTGTGTTGAGTACAGGACATTTCACATGTTAGTCACTGTGTTACACACGGGAGATGAGAGGGCACATGGTGGGGTTCGCAGTGGGAACAGCTGATAACACCTGTGCACGTGCGTACATCTGCCTTTGGATAAATTCATCACAGTTTGTAACAAACATGCAGAATACTTTTATTAAAGTACACTGTATGGTACTGTATGGCATTTGTAGATTTTTTTACATTAATTTAGATTTTTATTTGGATTTTCTTTTTTTATTATAGATAAGGTTTGGATAAAAAGTTACTAAAGCAAAAATTTTAATTTCCAAGAGCCAATATATTTACAATGCAGATATAGCAAGTTAAGGTACTGAGGGATGGCTGTGTACTGGAAAATAAGAGTACTAGGACTAAACCACTACTACAAAAAATAAGCTTTTTGAATCTATGGGTAGACTATGGGTCACTTTTAATAATCTTACCAAAAAGCTACAACGATGGAGAATAACAGGATTTTTTCATAAAGACAGCACTTCATGCTGTTAACAACACTGACTGCCACTATGCAACAGCTGGTTTTGCTGTCTCCAGTCCCAACATATTTCATGTTTTGCTGCTCTGTCCTGCTTGCTTGCACCAGTGTTTTACACTGAACCTCAAGCAAAAAAAAAAAAAAAACTCTAGTTGCTACCCTGTGGTTCACCAAAACATCTTGAAGGGAAGGTGTCACTCATTTAGATACCACCAGACTGACCCCTTCTGCCTTTGTCAAGGCCTTGACCAACCTTAGCGATGCACAATAAATGGCATCATATATGCATAGTAAATCACGATCGATGTTCAGTCACTTTTGCTGTACGGCTTTTATCAAAAACATCCAAGGAGTTTCACCAAATTACTTAATAACTTCAAAACGGAAGAAGCCGGCATATTCTGTTCTGTACGGTTTTCAAACCGGTTTACACCGAATCAAATGATCAGTCTGCACGTTTCTCTGCCCCGAAGGATGTTTTAATGGGATATTTTGCATAACCTCACGCTGAATCCATATCTGCGTCCGATGAGAAAACTCAGAAGGTTCACTGACACTTAACGCTGCCCACATTAAAGCAGAAGCACTGCAAGAAATGATGGTTATAGTAATTATTACATTAACATTTCTAATGAAATAAGTTTCAGTTTTATTCACCTTTTTATGCTATTCACCGTGTAATCTGATAAGCTGGAGTTTTAGGTCCAAAGGAGACAGGTGATTATATTTAATTGAATTAATGAAGCAGTTGAATTAATTCCGTATTGATATAAGCTCTTATATTAATTCAGGCGACAGGACAAAGTAAGGGAAAGAGGTAAGGTTCACACATTTTGAGACATGTATAATTGAGTTTTAATAGGAACTTTGATTATTTTTACAAACTAACTTTTTAAAGGCTTTATTGCCTATAGACTTTAACTCTCACCTTTGCACCCCTCATTTATTTCATGCTTTGATTAATTCATCCATTTTACCAGACATAAAATCTCATGACTGGGGAAAATTAAAAAAAAAAAAAAAAAAAAAAAAAAAAACTGTTTTAGNCATTTTACCAGACATAAAATCTCATGACTGGGGAAAATTAAAAAAAAAAAAAAAACAAAAAAAAAAAACTGTTTTAGATCCTGATTTATTTTAAATACAGAAGCACGATATGTGTTATTGTGTGAATTAAATTGTTGAGTGGTTGGAAAACAAAAGCAATACTTTTTTTGTAATTGTTATTATTTGGCCGCTTCGTTCTTTAATGGGAAATTACATTTTAAAATTCAAATTATTGTTTTTCTCATCCATACAGCTGTAGCAAGATTAAGTGCATTACTGCAAGGAACTTGGAGATGAACCTGCAACCTTTGGCTCAGATCAATTTACAAGCCCATGTTTTTACCAACTACCAGGCTTGCTTCTCTATAGCATAGCTGTCATAGTTAATACAGTTGAGATAAGTGCTTTTCTAAAAGGTCTGACACCATTCTTCTTTCTTCTCAGTAATGTGAAATTAATCTTTTTAATATTCTGAATCAGAACTTCTTTAGAAAGTCATTTCCAGTATCCCGTTTCAGTTCCTGGATAGATTGGAGAGATCCCTTTCGCCCAGTTCAAGGGAATTCAAATCATACGATTTGAGGGAGAGCTTATCTGATCCGAGGACCGGGCTTTGAACGGAAGTGCTGACACGATCATTAAATTGCAGAACAGAGACAGTGGCGTCGTACAGTGGCAGCGCTTTCTGTTCATCTGCTGGCAGCATAATAGATTTCAGGGGCCCTTTGAGTCGATCTGCTTGGCTTGCAGAACGTGTGCAGTTCAGGAAGGTTTCCCTGTGATTTGGTGCCAGAGCGAGCGACACGTGGAATCAGCATGCGCCTGTGGACGTGTCAGTGAAAGCGTCGCTGAGGGTGGATTCCTCTCCAGGAGATTATTACCGAAGTGCATGCGCCGGATACCATTAACATTCTTTGCAGTCTTGTGTCTCTACATACGGAATCCATTCTATTCCTAACATGCTTCATGAGCTTGAGTTAAAGGTACGATAGGGAATGCTGTGTATGTATCTCCCGGCGTGAAGCAAGAAGCTATGAGTATTTCTTGTGGCTAATCACTCCTGCAAGAGTACAAAAGGAGGAAGGGATGGGGATTGCATTTGGTCTGGGTGGGGTTTAAGTGCTTGGACGGCAGCCAGGTGAAATGTACCCAGAAACTGGGCGCTGCAGCATGTATGTATTAACCACCGATCCATGAAATAGCGCTGTATATGTTAGTGTAGTCAACCTTCAAAGTCATTTATTTTACTCAGAAGAGAAAGACGGAAAGAGTACGGACATCAGATGTGCGGTGGGATATGAGTAAGCTAGAAAGACACTGGAAAGCCACTCGATTCACGTCTCTTATATGACCAGTTCAGTAGATTTAGTCTTGGTCTGAGAAGATGACAACGAGTTAGCAGACATTCCGTTCTAAGAAAGGATCATCTGCAAGCCAATGTCGAAGCTGGTTTGGAATCTAAGCTAACCAGCACTTTCACAGAAAAATAACTGAGTATAGATCAGCATGATGGCAATGGAGGTAGTCCTGGTGTGGACTGTACGTTTGGACGGGGGCTTGAATCAGGTTAATTTTTTTTATCTTGTCTCCCTCAATACAGTCCACAGATATGATTTTTAAGCGAATTTGTGACTCTCAGTGTATATCTGTAAATAAATGAATGTGTGGGATTGCACTATGATGGATTGTTATCATATCCAGTGGGTACCCTGCCTCATGTCCTCTGCTTCCAGGATAGGTTTTGGACTACCAATGCCATGAATTAGTCAAATGGTTACATGCAGAATAAAGGGGATGGATGGATGGATGGATGGATGGATGGATGGATGGATGGATGGATGGATGGATGCATATTTTAATATCCATGAATATACATTGTGAACTGCTGGGAAGGGGGTACTATGACACTAGCTGTATCTGAAACCAATGGACAGCTCATAGCACAAGATCTGTTATGAAAACACCAACTGCTTACTGTTACGGGAACAAAAAAGGATTTAAAGTACTTGGGTTGGGGTCTAGGTAGATAGCAGGGATGGAGATGCACTTCCTGATGCAGAGAAATTTGACATGTTTTATTTAGAAGTTTTCCCACCCTTGCGCTCTGCCACTTTTTTTTCTCTTCTGATTTTAGTTATAGAACCGGTGTTGTATGTGACCTTATTCTTGCATTGAACCTTTATACTGTGCACCTGGCTAAGTGTCTAGCAAATACTTTTTTCACTTTGTGCAGCTCGGATAGGCAGTTCTCCAGATTTTGAATCCCATTATTTCCTGAAATTCAATAAGGCAGTTTATGAAATGTTACGTTTGGAAAGTGTGGGTTAAAAAGAAAGCACATTTAAAGACAATCGTATAAGTAGGGGCAGTTGAACTTACTGTGACAGAACCAAAAGATGCTGGTTCAAGCTTCTGTTCCTACTATGGTGTCCTGACCCTGAATAATTCAATCCATCCATTATCATTAAATGCTTAACAGTTAAATTTGAAAAAAAAAGCAAAAACCAAGCATCCTCAAAATCTTTTTTTGTGTAGGAATCTATTTTTTATATTCAATACATCCCAGCCCTTCTTTAAACACCTGCGTTGGCTTTATGATCCCTGCATCACTCTAACTGGTCCACAGTGATGATGGTTTGGCACTGGATGTCACACCAGATTACATCTGAATTTGGAAAGTCAGTGGTTCTTGTGTGTTATTGCTATAAATTTGGATATGCGTTGTTGTAATACATCATGTCAAACTCAATACAACAGTTGCCTTCAAGGGACAAGTACATAGCTCGTATATTTCCTGTCTGGTTACATTGGGTGAAATAAAAATGACTTTTCCTGGAAATCTACTTTTTTAGATCTAATATACGGAAACAAAATGCATGGAATATTACACAATGAAGCAAGTACCTTACAGAAAATGGCTCTAAAATCCAGGATTGGTTTGCAGAATACACGGACTAGCCCTGATGGACCAGTTAGTAGTAGTAGTATCTACTAGGTGCTTTTCTCATAACATCTAGTGAGCTTCTGGTTTCAGTGTATGGCCCAAACCACTCAGCAAAGAGTTATGAAAGGTATGAAAATGTAAGATTCCTAAGAGATTGTTACAGTTATGGCTTTTCTTTTTGGTTGTTTGCAGCCAAGCAAACATGTAAGTTCTGTTCAAAAGAGAGGTGGTCTAATCGCAACAAGTTTCACGCCCCTTTAGACTTACATGTCGACACACCAGAGTTACCACTGCAAAAAGTGTGCTTAAAAAAAATATGATTTAAAATTCCAACCTTCCATTCATTATCTTTAACCGCTTGCCCTGGTCCGTAGACTTTCCTGGGTGGAGCCATCATTGGGTGTAAGTCTAGGAGGGGTACGACCTTCACGGGATGTCAGTGTGTCACAGGGTAGTCATTCACACACTGCAGGTAGTTCGCTGTAATGCCCATGCTTAAGACCTCCCCATTTAGTGTTGCTTTGTTGTGGCGGGAATGTTTATCGTATGTCGGACATCCGGCACGTGCTCTTTGGCACCTTTCGTTCATGTATATCGCATTTTTTCTTTTAATCTCAAAGTTTGCCCTCAAATGAACATCATGTTTTGAGTGCATCTTTTTCTAGGAACAAAGCAGGAACTGGGAGAAGTTGCCACGGAGGCCTCGCAGTGGACAAGCGCTTTACTAAAGTGACGGAGGATGCCGACCCGTGGTGGAGGAGAACTGGAGTTGTACCGTCTTTCTGCTGCCTTTTCAGCGTTCAAGTTCCTGCCTGTGTATTTTATTGAAAATGTACAATACAGTTGGAAAAATAAATAAGAAACAATCTTTCGTGTAATTCTGGTGAGAAGAATTCTAATAAAAGTTTGTTAATATTTAAACATGGATAATAAAATATAATGTTATAATGACCCCACTTTGCGATGTTTGAGTGAGAGCTACACGATGTAGGGAAGTATTCTTAGTGCCAAATGAGGTATTACTGTATTGCTGCCAGAAACACGTGTTTGGACTGTGGGAGGAAACCAGAGCACCTGTAGGAAACCCACATAAATGGGAAGAACATGCAAAGTCTACATAGACTGGGCTGGAGTCAAACCTATGCCTGGACCGTACTAGTTGCTGTACTACTGTACTGCCGTAGTTAACTGATTCTCTTTCCTGCTGCACCAGCACAAACACTGGGTCTCAGGAAAAATGTTCTCCTTCCTGGCTTTGACAAAGACCTTGAATGTCCTGAGCTGTTTCTTCAATATCCTCGTCAGACTTACTGTCACCTGTCTCCCGCAGAGCCTTGCTACAGTGTCACCTGCAATTAAAAAAGTGTCACATGTAAGACAATGGGGAGTGAGTGGCGGAGTCAGGTCTGTTCTTGGAGAAGTATGACAATATTGAGAGAAGGACTGAAGCTCCTCAGAAGGCCTGGGCTCTGGATCAGAGCAGGCTAGTATATCTGATCCCTATATATGCTTCTGTACAGCTCACGGGATTCGCTGCTTGACAAAAACCGAGGTTACAGGCAAACACTGGAGGCAAAAGCCAAGGTTACCGACTACAGATAAAACTGTAAACACAAAAGAGCCCACAAACAAATTTTTATTTTATTTATTATTGGCTTTTTTCTTTATTTTATAAAGAAAATGACAGTTCTCAAGACCTTTTGCAAGCTAGAGGTATATGATTTATACAATTAAGGGAATGAAGTTGAAATGAACTCAGTTGTAGCCACCTTTTATATTTTGAACTACTCTATATGTTATAAAAAAATCATTTTAAACCAAGGTATATTTTTTTGAGTGTATGTCTATTATTAATGGTCAGTTAATGGCACGGGAGGCTATGGAGGTGCCTCACAAAACCTGAGCTGTACAGTTAGACTCAGATTTTATCCTTTCTCTGCCTTTGTGAAGTTTGCACGTTCTCCCATGGTTGTGCCGGTTTTCAGTCCAAAGATGTGTGTTTCAGGTGGAGAAACAAATAGAAGAGACGTGGCTTCATTAATGGCTCAGAAATCAGAGCTGTGGAAGCCATAGGATCATCTATATCTTTTTCACCTTTTCTTTGCTTCTTAGTACTACTACTACTACTACTAATAATAATAATAACAATAATAATAATAATAATGTCTACAATGCAGACTGACTGCAACCACAGGCCCAGACAAAAGCTAAGGTAAGTCCTATGTATGCATGGATTTATTTTTAAAAGTATTTTAATCGGAGCAGGACCACGGTAATGCAAATATTTTAAGAACACAAAGTTTCATAACAAAAACATGAATTTCAAAAAATCGTTCCTACTACTTTTATATACGCTGTTAACTCATTTTTGGAACGACGACAATAAAAGGATGGACATTACAGTGCAGAAGCACAAAAAAAAAAAAGGTTTGGACTTTATTTATTAATTTATTTTCGGAATCGTAATCCAATGCTCCAAATCTCAATTTAAATTGCTTTCCCAGAATGCCACAGTTCGCACCCTATCACTCAAGTGCAGTTCATTACAGTTTGTGAAATGGTATTATTTTAGTTTTCGGTGTTGGGGGGGGGGGGGTTCCTCTCTGGTTCACCTTTTTAAATGGACCCTGAAGAAGATTGGGAACACCGATGCTGTCGGAGTCTCTTTTAATCAGAGGAGCAGAAGTGCATCCTGGGCGAGCGGAGTGTAGGCCTGCTGAGTCGCCGAAGCCTGCCGTCGATACATCACCGACAAAATTACCTCTCCTCCGCTCGGGCTACTTTAATCTCCTCTTTTTCTATTGAGGTGGCGAGCACACTCTTCTGTGCCCTATTGACAGCTCAAAAATAGGTTCCGCCCGGCCTGATTGACAACTTTGTCTACCTGACATAATGCAGTGCCGGCCGGGACAAAGAACGGGACACAATTAGAATCCACTGGCCTTAATCTCAGCAGCTTCGACTGCGACTGCGATTGCTCCATCGTCCTTTTATGTTTTATTGAATCCGATGAGATTGTTGAGTTTTCTGTGTCTATTTGTGAGTCTTTTTTTCCCCCAAATTTCTACTTCTTTGTCATTTTCAAAAATTCTTCTCCGAGACAAAATCTGACTCACACCTACAATTAAAAGGTATCCAGAATAGGTGTTTAAATACAGTATAAACGTACATAAGTACATCAGTCGCAGATGGTCCAGAGAAGATAACACAGACTTGTCTGAATGCTACTACAAAGGCAGTGAGAGGTGCTACATGAAATGCATGACGGAGCTGTGGATAAGGAAGAGTGTCGACACAGAAGAAACTAGTCACCAAGCACTTAGAGACTGTGAAAAGAAACTTTCTATAAACCTAGAAGTTCACAATTTAGACAATAGATATCAAGGCTTGAACTGTACATGACTACAAGTGGAACCCAGAAAAGTGGAGAAACCCACGCAAGAAGAAAAATCCAAAGGAAAACTGATAAGGAGGCGGAATAACATGAGGTGATGAAAGATGTGGCAATCACAAGTGACAGTGACATCGGAAAAAAGGAACACGAGAAGCTGGAGAAACACCAGGAATCAAGAGAGGAACTGGAAACAGTGTGGAAGGTGAAAACCAAGGTAGTGGTGATAGGAGCACTTGGGCGTGTGACCCCTGAGCTGGAGCAGTGGCTCCATCAGATCCCAAGAATGATAACATTGATCTCAGTCCAGTCAGAGAGTAGCTTGGAAGAGCACGGATACCTTCAAACTCCCAGGCCTTTTGTAGGGCGTCTGAGGAAAGATAACATCCATATAAACAAATAAATAATTATGTAAGTGAACAGATAGATAAGCTAGATGGACAGACCACAGACTAATGATGAAAATAGTCCCTAGGCAATTTCTGTGAAACACATGTCTTTGGACTGTGGGTAGAAAACCCACACAGACATGGGAAGAAGATGCGATTTCCATACGGACTGAGCTGAATTCAAATCCCCACCAGAACGGCTACTAGCTGTGCCACTGTTTCGCCGAAACAATTACTTAATATACAGAATATGCAATATATAACATGTATGTATTGTTAAATGCCGTGACTAAGCGTGAAGAATTCAAACAAAAGATGAATATTTAATCGCAATAATACAAACATTTTAATACTGTATCCTACCACCTTTCCATGTCATAGCTGTCGAAAATGATCCTTGGTCACAGCTTACAATTCTTACACCATCACCATCAGCATCAGAATACCTTGATACAGTGTTGTCATTGTCACATTGTCACAGGATGAATAACATAAGAACATTATTGATAATTATCACAAAAAAAATCAAATAAATAAAAATACAAAAGAAACCAATTGAGGGTGGAAAAAATTATATTTTCTGGAACTGCACATCTATAACGCTACGTGTCACTTCCGTGCAAATTCCAATGTTCTTCACGTGGAGCATTTCGATTTACAGTAAAGAAAGTTTCGGTATTCGAAGGGCATTCATCCCTGAAAATGCGTCAGATAACAAATTTTTCCGCACATTTTTCCACCTTTGTTTGACACGTCATTCGCCATTTCCGGCACACATATCCCCCGAACGGAACACCAGTCAGTCATGTGTTATTATGCCCTACTTTCTCATTGCTTTTAAGAGCAAAAGATAAGACCAGAGGTGACCGACACCTGCCACAAAAAAAAAAAAACTGAAATGCGAAATAGATCTTTTGCTTGCAGTTTCAAAAGACAATCGCCAAGCCATCATCGCGTTGTTCAGCAACCAACTGTGATGACTGTCCAGATTAAAAAAAAAATACAGGGTCTCTTGTTACCACATTGTTCATCCAACAAGAGCTCTCCTGCTTAGAGTGTTAAAACATTGTACAAACGTCAATCGGGAATCTTTTTTATTCATTCATTTTCTCTGCAGCACTTGCCTCTCCGAGAGATTACCAAAGCGAATCTGAAAAGGTCCTTCACAGGACCCAGTCCCAGTTGACCAGAACAATCGTTACTTATCGGATGACAGTGAATACAAACGCCTGACCCCTCGCTGCTCGCCAAATTACATTGTTCCTATTCACTTGGCCAATTATTCAATTATTACAGTTCCTGTGATGCAGAGGTTTGGAATTAGATCCTACCCCTGCACCCCACCCACAGCTGGACTCCAGGCAAGAGCCTTCGAAGCTGTTCCATTTTTAACCCCCCCCCCCCCCCCCCC